>JACDOX010000015.1:1796536-1862383 GCA_014549065.1 Cardinalis cardinalis
AAGAGAAAAGTTCTTCTATTTGATGCCTTATGTTTTAGCTTTTATATTTTTCAGATTCTGTACTGCTGTAGTGTGTAGTTCTGAGCTTCATATTAAGGGATGTTAAGCTCTCTTCACAGAGTAGCTAGACAAAACAATTCCTTTCCTAGCTTGGAACAAAGGGCAACTGACCCAAATTTCAGGCCCAAAAGCATAAACAATGTGGACTGAAGAGAGAAAAACAAGAGGGRTGTGACTTCATAACCTAAAGCTGTAACTGGACAATTAACTCTGATATGCTAATGGACCAAAACTTTTAAAAGTGAGAGATCTCCTGACCGTGTCCATTTTGTGACCACTTTGGGYTCATCTTGGGTGTAGCCCTGGCTGGGATCTTGTACATCAAAGTGTATCCATTGAGGCCTTTTAATAAATCCCCACTTTAACTCTGTCTAGCCTCTGTTCTAGGTCAGCCTTCACAAGGCATCAGTTCAGCTCCTGTTAGAGATGTTATTTCTGAGTGTCAAATACACATTCAGATGGTTCATGTGGTTTTCCAGGCTACTGTCAAAAGACAAGCTAAAAAGGGAATAATTTTCTGAGAGAAGCAGGTAATAAAAAGACACTGACCTACCATTTGGGGGCAGCTCATAGGAGCTCTCTGTGATGGTGAATGTAGAGCTCTGAGAATAGGGATGTAGTAAATTGTCTATGAATACCTGGAAACAGCTTTTCAGGGATGACAGGCTCTTCTCAAAAAAAATTTTGGCCTGGATATATTACCTGCCTGTAGGTAACAGATGACTTGGTGGCTGGTCTGCAAGCTGCTGCCCCATTAATAAAACCGGATATTTTCTATTAGGGCAATGTCCTAATATTTCCTGATCTAAATAAGTTTTTTTTAACAAAAAAAGAAAATTAATGGAAATATTCATGCATATAAAATAACAAAGAAAGCAGAAGGTACATAGACCCTCTTCCTCTTCATCTTCTAAACCTCATATCTGCCATGAAAAAATAATAGGCAAGGGATCACATCAGTTTATRTGAGTGTGACAACAGAGTGCTCAGCAGTGCACAGAAAAGCCATGGAGAACACAAAACATCAGTAAGGTATGCAKCTGTTAAAAAGGTCAGAAATGGGGCCCCTGCGTTCATCTGTCAGCAGATAGGTCTGCAGTCATGTGCTTTTTTGGGTGTGCATTTGTTTAGCAGAGACCTTCTACTCACAAGGCCAGTTCTTTCTATAACGATTCCTTGTACCATGTAGAACATTTTGTAAAACTTTTCATGTGTAAGATGATCCTGCACCATTCCTTGCTATCATTTAGGGACTGGCTCTTCTAGTCCTTGTTGGAATTGGAACTGAGGCAAGAACAGGGTTAGCAAATTGTYACTGGGCAAGAGGCAAACCTGAACAGTTCACTGGCAGACCAAGGGCTCTGTTAAATTGCTTGAGACTTAGGGTGTGTTTCAGTGAAACCCAGGCAACATCCTCTGAGAAACTMTATTTTCAGTAGAAGTACAGCATCTTTCCAGAAACCAAGTACTCAGAAGTCTGAGAGTAGAGAGTTAGAGAGGGATATGTGTTTTCTCAGTGTCAGGCAGCACTTCCTCCCTGTCTGTCCCTTCACCCAGGGGTTACCCTTCCCCAGCTGGGGCTTTCCTTTCCCAGTCCCTCTGTGCCTTGCTGTGTGCCCATGCCTTACACTTACAGAGATTTTTAGAAGAGGAAGCAGAGTAGTGAGAGAAGGGTAAACAGAAAGAAAAAGGACTTCAAATCCTTTCCACATTAAAAAGATTGGCTTTTCTAATAAAAATAATTTCAATTTGCAGCACCTCACTTTTAATGGGAAGATATTTCAACCCTTGTGGCCTTCCCTGAGGTGAGAGACACTCCTGCTCTTTTCAGAGGACAGAGCCAAGCCACAGTGATTAAGTCAGTGCTATGGCATGAAGCATCCCCACAGAAGCTGGTGATCTTTTGTGAAATCAGAATAACCCAGTCTGGCACAACGTTCATAATTCCTTACCAGCCACAGAACACGGCTGAAATTGTGAGCCAGTCCAATCACTAAAACCAAGTGAAGCCTGGAGCTCCTAACAACTGTGGGGCTTGTCCTTTTGCTGTTTTTTTATTGTGTTTGTTTTTACAGGGATTTGCTGCCCTTTACCCTGAAGCTGCCACAAGCAATATTAGAAGCCAGTAGCTTTCAAGACCTTGAAATTATCTCTAGTCTGGGGATAGGTAAGTCCCTCAAAGCAGTCAGATTTTCACTTGGACTCGTGAGAATAATAGTGCCTTGCAGARACATAATGCAGCTGGAAGATAGATAGAAAGATAGATGATACTATAGATAGATATAGAACTATAGATAGATAGAACTATAGATATAGATAGATAGATGAACTATTGTCTTTGGAATAGCTAAAGAGGTTTGAATGAAGGAAGAAGATGTTTATGATCTTTATGGTCATAGCAGAATGCTGACAAAAAGGGCACTTGCCCCTTTGGCCATAAACCTCCACCTGGATCTCTGTCCAGGGTTGGTCCCTGCAGTCYGGGTGAGCTGAAGTGCAGCACGGCCTCTCGGGGTAACTCTGCACTTTGGAAGTGGCTCATTTCTGAGCTATATGGAAAACACCTTTGCAACTTCTCCTTTTGATGTGTGGGGGCAATGCTGATGAAAGTGTGATATTTTTGAGTTTTGATATTTCTGCTTGCTCCTGCAGGATTTCTAGTTGGTAGAGAAATATGTACCGTCCCAACATGTTCTCTCACCTCACTCAAATCACATGCAAAAGGAACATTATTTTTAGTGACAGCATCAAACAAGCAAATTTTAGACGARATGTATAAAGTCACAGATAGGAAAAGCAATTCTGTTAACTAAAGGAGCTCTTCTTTCTATTCCTTTTCATTTAACACATTCCACTTGAGACAGCTACTTCAGTAAGCCACTTTCATGTTCTTGGGTTTTCAATTTTCCTTCAGGTGTTGAAAACGGCCAAACAATGGAGAAAATGGAAGAGTTAGCTCATTTAGAGATATTTATTAGAGCACTCTCACTATTTTTGGGTTTCCTTCCTCCCAGAAGGCATGGGCAAACCCCACTGGTTTCAGTTCAGGCAGTTTTGTTGAATATCACCAACAGATTTGCCTCTAACATTTTCAGCATCCTCTATTTTGAGTRTTTTCCAATTTGTCAAAACATCCTTTTATATACATGTCCAGCCAGCACTTATTGCTGATAAAAAGGTACTTTACAACTTGAGATAACAAGTTGCACTAGTTTTCTTTAACCTAATTTTTTATAATAAGTCCAAAAATTTGGATTAAAATGCAGGAGTTTATMATGAATCTGCAACCTTCAGTCTAATTTCAGCCAGCGGAGGCCATCTTGATTCAGGCAACAGTTTCCAGCAACTTCTGAAAGAAGAGATTAGTTAAAGCACAAACACCAAAGCAATATTGGTTGTAGTCTTTTTCCTTTTCTCCTGTACTGGTGGTCATAAAAGTAGTGAGGTTTGGAAGTTTATTTGTCATGGTGTATTTCATACCAGTCAAGTTTCYGACAACAGAAGAAAACCTGCTGTTGTGTGCAGTCTTCCTGGGAAATGATGCTAACTTCCTGAAGTGCCAGGCTGTCTTAGYGGAGTCAGACAGGCTCAGATACTGACAGATGCTGTTTATTGCTTCCTGGAACAAAATTTTGTGGATACAAATGGGAACACAAACTATTAAGTGGTGCTCAAAGTGGCACTTCTGAAGGAAACAAARCATTGTCTGAAATTCTCATATGTTGCTTTGTATTCATTCCAAAGTAYTATGTGTTTCAAGGGGATTGAAGTAAGCTGTCTATCTGCAAGCTGAGGTGTTCCACAAAGGATCTGGCTGTTCTGTATGTTATCATAGAGAACATACTGCAGGCCCTCTGGTCCTGACCTCACTGGTACAGAAGTTCTTTTAGGAGGAGAAKTAGCATAATTGCACTGCACAAAGAGCACATACCATCACAGACATGCCAAAGACTCCAAGAACTGCTTAATTGTCTCTCCCAGAGTGCAAGATAAGGGAAGATCCAGGACAGCAATGGGAGATGATCAAACAGTCTTCTCTGCAGTGTGAGACAGTGTGGCTGTGCTGGGAAATGCCTGCTCTGAAGCAGCTGTCTTACTTGGTAGAACCACATCATCTGTTCCTTCCAGCCTGAGTGGAGCTTTGCATTTTCATCACAGTGCCTTAACCTGACCACTACTGAGAAAAATWATCAACTTCCCCTCTGTAGATTGGTTTGCTCACCATTTCCTCAGCCCATGAGAGTTCACAGCATTATATTCTGACTTAAAACAACTTCCTCTGTCCTGCATTTGCTGATACCGAGTACAGCTGGAGAGCTTAAGGAAAATGGTTCCCCAGCCAGTACCAGTTGTGAGCAAGAGGCAGACACAGCTTGCCTGGGGTCTTCACATCCTCTCCTCGGGTATCCACAGCTATTTGCATTTGGAGGGCAGTGATCACTGAACAAGCATAGATCCCTTCTCACAGTCATTTGTATTTGTTACTTGTACCTTCCTGCTCTGAAAATGCTGAACAGCATCAACAACTTTCACTAGGTAAGTGTCCTAAAATTGACAAGGGAGAGAATTCTGGTGAAGCTTCTAAGCTTATCMCCTGGATTGAAGAATTTTATATGCATAAAACAGTTTCTTTCTTCACACTGTTTTGTGCAGAGGTTTGAAAGTTCAACATTGAAATTTGTGTACCATTTCTTTTAAAAATAAGTATATTTTCTACATATCATTAGCAGATAAAATTCTCTCAGATTTTTTTTTTWAATTTTTTCTTTTTGTCTTTTTTTTTTTTGTGACAGATTTCTGGGATTCCTACTTAAACCACAGGAGACAGGACTTATCCCACACTGCAAAAGACTCTGCTTTCAGCACTGCCCAGGCAGACAGTTTAAGATCTACCCAGTGTTTTGCAAGTAGCACAAACCACTGCTCATGTGAAATTGAGCTGTCAATAGGAAATGACAGGCTGTGGTTTGTGAATCCTATTTTTATAGAAGAGTACAGTAATTCTTTTCCTTCAGATGTATCTTCTCCTAAAGGCCACTCTGGGAGCACTGAACTCYCCCCTGCCACCATGCTTACTGAAAAGAGGTCTCCTCGACGTCCTCCTCCCCCTCCACCCTCTCATGGGCTCATTCAGAAACCTTCCCTGAAGCTCCCACAGGACTCCACGACTGCCTGTGAAGAAAACAAGACACTCATTAAGCCACTAGGAAAGGGCTTCGAGGAAATGAAAACGGAGGGTGGTGATGATAAAGAGGAAAGGAAGCAGAGCTGCCCCAGGAAGGGCTCCCAGCCCTCTGCTCCCCCRCGGAGGAGGCCAAGTGAGAGGACCTCAGAGGAGAGCTCTGTGGGTAACCCTGAAAATTGTGAAACGCTGAAAGGGGAAGGGACAGAAGAAAACCAAGAAACAAGTGCAGAGAGCAGAGACAAAACACTGCTGTGCAAAAAGGCTGTAGAGATACCTGGGGAGGTTCCCAAAAAGGCTGTATCACAGTTTCAGGAGACAAAGCCTGAACCTGCAGAGAAGAAGGAGGACATGCCTAAGATACAAAGCAATGCCACTGAGAAAGGCAAGTCGCCTCCTGTCCCACCACCGAGAAGGAAGAGAATTTCCCAGGTACCAAGGACCCCCAGCTCCTGCCAGCCAAAGCAAAGAACAGCGGGAGAGACGGCCGCGGCCGCAGGGCAGGCTGTGTGCAAGGGCAGCCCAGCCACAGGGACAGCTGGTGCCACTTGCACACACGCCAAGACTGAACCGGGACGCGGCCACAAATCTGTCAGCTCAGCTGAACTGAAAGGGTCACACTTGTCCCTGGAGGACCTGGGAGGCAGCGCCGTCGCTCAAGCATCAACATCTGAGCCGGACTCCTACTCCACCAGCAGCACAGAGGATGACCTGGAGATGCTGAGTAGTTCATCTGGTAAAAAGACACGCTCCGTGATCTTGGCCAAGGCCAAAAACAGGCTGTCCTTGGTGAACCTGTCCAACGTCTTCACAGTCTTTTTGTCTAGTGACAGGAAGCTGCAGAAGAAGATAGTGGAGCTGGCACAGGACAAGGAGTCCTACTTTGGCAACCTGGTACGGGACTATAGAGTGTACAGTTTGGAGATGATGGCAAAGCAGAGCTCCAGCACAGAGATGCTACAAGAGATCCGGCTGATGATGACTCAGCTGAAGAGTTACTTGGTGCAGAGCACTGAGCTGAAATCCCTGATAGACCCAGCCTCCTACACCGAGGAACAGTTGGGTAGGTAACTGTGGTTTGTTCATCCTTGGGCATGGCTTAGGAAGGTGAGGAGGGAGAAAGAGTTATGCAGACACAGGCTCTGCTTTACAGAATTATAAACCATCTCCTAAAACTCGAGCAGCATAAATTGAAGTCTGCTCTGTGGTTGCCAGCACTTGGAGGAACAGTTCAAAAACCTGGAGACCAATGAAGGGCAAAATCCCTTTATGAATGTCTTAAAGGGAAGAGTTTAAGCAAAAGAGGTGTGTTTGTGTGTATGAGAGACATACATGTATGTGTGTATAKAGATATGTGTGTGTCTGTGTGTTTATGTATGTGTATATATATATGTGTATGTGTATAGGTTTACACACAGAGCTGAATTCACTGGAAACACAAAAGGCAAACTTTCCCCTTCACAGCTGCATTCCCATGGCGTTTCACATCCACTGCTTTGCTACAAGGATGGAGAACTCCCTGCATGTGGCATACACCTTAGAGGTCAATCACTGTCTCACAGGGAGGTACAAGACTAGGATGATTTTGAGTAGCAGGTTAGAGGAGTGATTTGATTTTGCTTTGTGCTCCTCAGAGCTCAGAGGTACAGAAGAAATGTCTGTTGCAAGACTACTGCCAGCTCCGAAAGGAAGTGTTCACCTCTTTGCCATAGGTATAATTTGCCTTTGGAGAGGAAAAAATATTATTTTTAACTGTTTATAGGTGTTTCATTTCTTCTCATTCATATCCTGTGAGGGAATAATGGGCTACTTCTCTCCTTGCCAAGGACTGGACTGGTCTGTTCAATGTACATCCATGAGGGAATATAAAAAGAGCTGTAGGACTTTTCATCCCAGTGAAAGCTGTATAGCCAGAAAAAGCGTGCATGCACGTGCACACATGCTCCTTTGAAAGCTTAAAACTGTTTCTTGAGGACCTGAGAAGCAATGCAGAGCTATTTGTGTGTCCTTAAGTCGGCTTAAAACAAGCTGTGAGCTGGAAGACCCAGAATATGGAGTGAACCACAGGAGTGACCAGGGATACCAGGAGATCCTGCAGCTCCAGTATTAGGTGGGACTCAGCTAACTGATGACCCAGGAGTAAAAGGCTGTCCACTGTCAGTCTCAGCAGGCTCTGCTGATTTCCTTCTCCCCCAGCAAAGGCTTCGCGTGATCCTGCAGGTCCCCAGCAGAACAGACCTGCAGCCAGCCCCTGCCACAGCATAGAGAGGGAACCTGCAGTTTCACTTCTCATGCATCTTGTGTAACACCTTCAATCTTTGTCCCAATAACCTCTTTCTTCAAGGTGSGGAGTGTGGGGGCAGAACAGAGAAGTCTGTCTTGAATCTTGATTAGTGAAAGTGGAAAGGGGGAGGAAAGAAGTGTCCTTGTTCTGCTTGGTAGAGCTGTATGTGTGCAAGTATCCCACCACCTTCCCACAGGCATGCTTGGTTTTGACCCTCTGTCTAATCCTGTTCACTGGCAGTTCCTTAACAGGATGATGTAGCCCAGTCAACCTTGACAGGGCTGTCTTCTTCTGTGGAGAACAAGGATTCCCACTGGAGRATTTACCACTTGAATTTGCCCTGCTTCAGGCTGATTGATTATCTGGATTCTTTAAAATAATTGCATTTTGAATTCATAAATACTTCTGCCCTCTGGTTCATTCCTCACTGCCTGAGCAGATGAACTCTTTGGCCAATGACCTTTTTGCCTCAGTGCAACAAGAGAATCTCATGCAGTCCCTCTAGCTCTGCCTCTAGTTTCTAAGACGCAGACAACAGGCTTCCTCACAGTCTCTTATGCTTCCTTTCATCTTCAGCCAAACACTAAGCAAATTCTCAACCCACTCACACTATTTCCTCCTCCACAGGTGGCATAAGAGGTATCTTATAGGATCAGGAATTTAGAATCCCTTGAGCAGTAACAATGAGAAACTTCTGACCAGATATTGGTTTCGGTCTCTGAGCTGGTGGGTGCAGCTGCTTTGAGGAAAGAAAGGGGTGCTTTGAGGGTGCAATTAATTTCATCCCAAAGTGAATATCTCAAAAAAGTCAGAAGGAGAGGTCAGAAGGGACATGAGATGAATTGCATCTGGGCACCTGTAAGGGCAGGGCTGTAAAAAAAAATCACAGTTGGGTGAGATTCCTCTTCTTTCCCCAGAGTTGGCTTTCCTGCTGCCTGGCAATGCCATGCTGGTCAGCCAGGAGTCAGGCAGAGAGCAGGGACTGCTGGTAGCAGGAGGTCTCCTACAGCTCCAGCGACAGAGACCACACACTGATGTTCATCTCAAGCCCATCTAGGACTTCTGGATAGTGTTGGTAATGAAATGTTTACTTTCTGGGATGTGATTTCTGTTCCCTTCTCACAGCTATGTAGTAGTGTTTGAATAACCAACCACATGCTTCCTTAGGACTTTTACTTGCACCTGTACTACTGGATTGCTTATTTATTACATGCTTTTGTGTTCTCCCTTCTCTGTGCAGAAGTGATTGCTGAGACAGCTTTGTACAAATGTGTCCTGAAACCTTTAAAGGAAGCCATTAATTCTTCCTTAAAAGAAATACACAGCAAAGATGGATCTTTACAGCAGCTGAAAGAGAACCAGCTTGTGATACAAAACACAACTACCACTGACCTGGGTGTCACAACCAGTGTGCCTGAAACTGCTGTGCTGGAAAAGATCCTTCACAAGTTCACAACCATGCACAAGACCTACTCTCCAGAAAAGAAAATTGCCATCTTGCTGAAGACCTGCAAACTCATCTATGACTCCATGGCTCAGGGAAATCCAGGTACAGGACTCCTGCTGCAATGGTATCCACCATGGGTCTTTCTCCTTGTATCACAGGAACAGTGTTTATGATGCAGGTGGCATGGCAATATTCACATTGGAGGTAGCAGTGATGGTTGATGTGCTTGGTATCAGATGTCCACAGGTTGTGCTCAGAATGGAATGGYTAGTGAAGTTCTCTGCACTAATAACTGGTATGTTACCTGGTTAACTTTAAGCTCTGTAACTCCAAAAACTGGTTGCCCGTAAGTGTGTGTTTTATGGATAATATCCTTTTTGCACAGGTCTTCACACAGCTCTCCAAATATCCTCAGGGCTCTGTCCCAGCTTGCTGCAGAGTAAAGGTAAATTTTAGGAATGGGTCTCTGGTAAAAGGCTCTTGATTTGGCCTTTACAGAGTTTTGCCTAAACTGAGGAGGAGATGCAGAGTGTTAGTAGTTTGTTACTAATTCCTGATGCTCCAGTAAATTCTAAAAGCCACWTCTTCTGTGTGAGGCAGTATGTGCTCTGAGTATAAACACAACRTGGGCCTCAGGCCAACCACTAATGCAGAAATTAAACCCTTGGCCTGCAGACAAGATGCATGTTTGCAGATAGACCAGCAAGTCCCTTCCTCCAGCAATTTGCCTTGCCAGTTTAAGAGCTTTTTTTGTATACTGTTAGCTGATGACCAGCCCTGCCTGAATCTGGAGAGAAGCTAGGTATTAACTTGTAATAACCTGTGGTTGTTCAAGAACTCACAGTCACCAAAGGTGCTTTTAGTGTTCTGCTTTATTTTCTACTGGCAACAGCCTTGGGACATTCATACAGGGATTGTTATGTCCCTGCTGAGCCTCACCTCAAGGTGATCTCTTGGATAGTAAGCAGCAAAGTTCAGCAACCAGTCCAGACACATTAACAGCAGAGCAAGAAACCACCCCAGGGCTGAGCCTTAGCTGCAGGGTGGAAAGGACCTCTCACTATCTTCAGGTATTATGAATTTTGGACATATGCAGGGGAATTTGCTGTAACTTTGTTAAAACAGTTGTGTGAAGTTTGAGAATAAATTTGGTTTAGACAAGGACTTGCAAGCCTCACTAAAACCCACATGGTCTCCTTCTGATGCTGGTGTTATGTTMCGTACACATCACACCTTAATAAGCTGGGCTGGAATTTCTCTGTTGAAGGAAATACTGTTGTGTTACTTTCTGAAACAGAAATGAGGAGTCAGGGAAATAATTACAAAACCCCAACATGATTAAAATATTGACATTCATGAAATTAGATGGTTTCACTGTGGTTTGCRACGCTAACCAAAGCAGTGCATTTTGGCCAGTTCAGCTGTTTTCTCATCCTGAGTACTACTCAGCAGGCTGTAGGTTGGCAGCTGATTTCATCCCTGGGCATCCAGTTCCCTCTCCCTTCTATTCTTCACGTTCTCTCTCTTGTGCATGATCAGTGATGCATATCAGGGCTTGGCCTGAAGAAAACTGGCCTGGAATTATGGAAATGTACCCCAATGAATTCAGACCTGAAAATTAAGCTAAGGGGAGAAGAATGCTGTATCTAACTCCTGGAAAACAGCAGACTTGGAGAGTAATTGAGTGAAATGCTCTGTAGACTTAGAAGCAAAATGTGCAAAATCTCTTCCRCAGAATGAACTGGACCCAGATCACTTTCATTTTCCAGTGGCAAAGACTGGAACCTGAAATATTTCAGCAACCTGAAATATTTTTATGACAGGAAATTCCAGCTGGTGGCATGCAGAAGAGCATGCTGTGAGGTCCTCAGAGCATATTTCAGCAGAATTCAGGTGGGAATTCTCCTTCTGCTCTCTGCCCATCTCAAGAACAGCAGCACAGGGCCCCTTTTGCTTTTAGCCAGCCATGAGGCAGCACAGTGTTCTTCACACAGGAAGAGCAGAGGCCATGCTCAGCTTCCTGTGCAATAGCTTCTCCTTTTCACTCCTTTTCCTAACTGCTCAATTAGAAAAGTCCTTCCTTTTCCAAGATCAGAGCAGGTGAAACACAAATCATTACCTCTGCTACAGGATCAAAATCAGTCTACCTGTCAGAAACATTACCTGTTCAATAACATGGAAACTCCTTGTGTTTGACTTAATTTGCAATTTGTCAGGTCAGACCAGGTTTTATTCACTTTAGGCTGGCCATAGGATGAGCTGACCTAAGAATATGGTTTCATTTCTCAAAGCAAAATGCCAACACCACCTAATCAAGCACCTYTTCTTTTCAGACTCATATGAAAATACAAGTTTTTTAACATTTTGAGACACATGGACAGCACTCCAGGTTTGGCCAGGATGTCCCAAGAGGTACCAACTTTCCTTTAGAACTAAGGACAGGCATACTCAGGAACGTGAGGTGGTGCCCATCTTTGCCCTGCTGAAAGAGTCATGAAACTTTAAAGTCTGCCTTGACTGACTCCATGTATATCAAGACATTTTAAGAAAGGAGGATATCTTTGGTTTGATTACAATTCATATTACATGACGAAATCTGCCTGGTAAATTGGCTGTGGTTGAAATCCCTGATACTTAAGACTAAGAACTGAGTAGGTCAGACCCTAAACTGGYTTAAATTAGCATTTCTTCCTCAAGCTCAAGGCTATCAGCTTGTGGAAGTGATTAATCACAAGGAATCAGGAAGGCAGCTTCACAGTCTTAGTCATCCACCTTTCTCTCAAGAGACCACTGAGTACAGCTCCATGATAGAGYTGAAGCAGGACCAATCTCTGGCTACATGTTGCTGTAGGTGGCCACAGAGGGGTATCATGCCCAGCTTCCCACCACACACATTGTGCAGTCAGTCCGTGGAGTCCAGATGATTCATCTGGCTGCATATAGGTTTCTGCTTTAGAGCAAGATGACTCAAGGCAAACTCCAGTGGCAATATTTATTAATTCATTACTGGCTATTAAAGAAATTAAGGGGCCCTGGTTCAGATACTCATATGTACTGTGTAGGCAGTGATATTAGTAAGTGAATCCTCACCAAAGTATTGAGGTGTCTCACTGAGCTTTTCCAACTTCTATGCAAACTTAAATGACTGAAACATATGCCCCCAAGAATATACCTGACAATCTGAAAATATGTCACCTGCCTGCTAAAAATACTAGAAATGGTTAGTAAGAATAATATGCATTTTAAAAAATAGAGTTTGGAAACCCACGCTCCACAAAATGGCTGGCTTTTTTTTTTTAGCTCTAGAAAAAGTAAGAGACAGGAATCATGGAGCTCTTACTTYTGGAAGGCATGCTGCAATATGCACAGGGACAGCTGGGCACATAGCCAATTTATGTAGAAACACAGTAATGTTATATAGAAAAAATGATGCTTATTATGTGTCTTTCAGAAATACCTTTACTCAGGCAAAAGATTAAATGTATATTGTGTGATATGGGCAGAATGAGAATCTCTGCTTTTCATCAAAAATACAAATGACACCTGTAGAGTGAGAAACAATGCAAATCTGCAATACATGTGGTGTGTACTGGCAGTGGTGTGCCTGGGTCACTTGCGCTGCCTGGGAGCTGCCACTGTGGAAGAGAGCTGATGGAAAAACAAAGCAGCAATAGGCATTGGTTTGTGGTGACAGTCTGTGAGACAAACAGGCCAGATTTGGTCAGTCCATGAGTGAGGAAGATCAGGGATGGAAAGGCTCTAAGTTTAGGCTGGAAGTTTGAAAGATGGGCAGATTTCTTTCAAGTAAGATTGAAGAA
Source organism: Cardinalis cardinalis (assembly GCA_014549065.1). Classification (NCBI taxonomy): domain Eukaryota; kingdom Metazoa; phylum Chordata; class Aves; order Passeriformes; family Cardinalidae; genus Cardinalis; species Cardinalis cardinalis. The sequence goes on from JACDOX010000015.1 coordinate 1,809,328, forward strand.
GAATGGAGGTACAATTTTCTTTCTGCAACATTTCTAACTTGTGAACTACCTAAGATGATGAAGATTCATTTCTGGACTATCTTTGAACTGCACAGGCAGCTGGACTATATAGTTCAAAACTGTGGTGTGTACTAGTCATGGAATTGGCCAGGTGTGTGACAAAACATCTGATTTAATAATTTCTATTGCATAGTTTTACATGGATTATGTGCATAGTCTGCTTTTGGAAAAAAAGAGGATAGATAGAACATACAGTCCATTGGAATATTTCTCTTCCTTAGCTTTTAGAATGAAGTTTGTCACCCCTACAGAACTGAGCAGCCAGATATTAGCTGCCCTGATGTACTCCTATAAGGCTCTGCAGTTGGCAAAAGCAAAGCTGTGTCTTTAGTGGGATGGCTGAGTTTGTAGAAAGGAAGCTGGACTCCAATACTTCAGCAGCCAGTGAAGAGCCCATGCTAGAAGCTCCTAAAGCTGTCAGAGCAATCCCATTACACTGCTTATTATCATATCTCACTTCTGAGAAGGAAAATAAAGCTATATATAACAGGTTTACTTTGATATCTTTCAGAGGAGGATATTAGTATTTAAGTTACTTTTAACAAAGAATGATGGACTAGAGATTTTGAGGGTTCTGCCATCTAGCAAAATTTCTACAAAGAGCCAGTTCAAATTTTTCATGGGGACTGAATTCCTCTGATCTCTAAACCATACATTTTGAAGTGAATTCATGCTGTCTACATCTATTAACTCACTTAATTCACTATATCACAAATTAAACCTTGCTGAAAGTAGTATAGGATAGAAAAGAGACAGCAAATGCTAGTGTGTRGAAGGAAAGTCACAATCTTTTCTTATGATCTTGAACAAATCCCAGTTAGCTTTCCTGCACCTCAGGTTTCCCAGCTTCAAACTGAGGCTAAAATTCATATTTTGTGGAGTTCTGCTTCTAGACATCAAGCTAGTGTTTGTAAAATATTAGAGCAAGATGCAGGGCATCACCCCTATCTGCTGGTTTTCAGAATATACACAGARAGAAAAGAAATGGATGAATGTGTTAAAATAGGCTGTAATTTCTTTATGGAGGCTTGGGCAGAATTCCAGTGGCTTTAAATCATGTATTTAATTAATACTCATCTATTCAAGTGCTGCATCCCAGCCAGGAGCTGACGTTGTACTTGTTTTGCTATAAACATAATAGGATGAGTTTGTGGCAGAAGAGAAGGCTTATTTTAAGCTTCTTAGAGGTATTTATGAAATAAATGTTTCCTGACCCTGCAGGGAAGAAGGGGAAATAAAGCAAGCAAGAYGYATCYGGAGTAGGACAGCACCACCTTGAAYAGGCAAGCTCAGTCTCACTGTCACTGAGAGCAGTGGCAGGGTCAGAGCAAGATTTAACTCTGTCAGCTGCAAAAATTCCCCTCTGTGAGAGACCACCGATGGAGCAAGCCATAAAGGTCTAGGAATTTGGCTCAGGCCCAGCTTGAAAGTAGAGCTGAGGAGGCAGCAGCCTGCAGAGAATACCTCTGCTGCAGCTCCCAGATGGACACTGGCACAGGAGCCATGGATGGGGGTTACACAATGCTGAAACAGCCTCTCAGGTATCTTGGTCCATAGGCATTATTTCATCTATCTTTGTAGACTCCTGTTTCTGGGCATATTTGAGTTGCTGACAGCACCTATTTTCCCCATGGATGGACTGAGATATGGAGCACCTCAGGGCCATGCTTGGACTGATTGCTGTATGTGTCAAAGCTAGTCCCTGTAGCTGGAGAGGCCAGGAGAACAGGGGACAATCAGAGCCCTGCCCTCTCAGGCACTTCTCCTTGGCTCCATGAGCAGTCACTGGAGAGATGCTATTGAGATGCCTACAAGGTGCAATATACCATACCTGGCCTGCCCTTGGCCACACTGGAGGTTTGTGGCAACACAAAAAAACACAAAATGGAGTCAGAGCTAGATCATTGGTGATTAGCTTTGCTTTTCCCTTGTTGACACATTCTGCTCCTGCTGACTTCAGCTTCTGCTACGGATGTGGGTATTTAAAATTGGGTGACATAYAGCCACAGGKGGATTAACGTGGTGTCTARTAATTCACACAGGTTGTGAGCAATACAGCACATGGAATATGTGTTCTTTCCATTATTTCAGTCAAACCTGAGTCATCCCTGCTCAGCATTTATTATTAATCTGTAGATCAGATTTTCATATTTAAGCCATTTAAACAGCTGGGAGTCCAATAATATTTCTATGAAGTCTTAAAGTTGAGAAGAGTTTATACCAAGGACTGGAGGGCAGAGCAGCTAAATCAGCTTATAGAAATGAGATAAACAGCATGAAAAAGAATTGTCTCTATGCATGATTGTACGCACAACCACTTCTCAGACAACAAAAAAGAAACAGAGAGATTCTGTAGGCATTCTTGAAAATTTTCCTCTAACTTTCACTTCTGTAGACATCAGAAGCTGATGAATGGGGACATGGAATTGTATAACTCCAAGCTGCTGTTTCCATTCTGCATTAGTTGGTCAGCCTGTTCTCTGCTCATGATCTGCTTTGGTGACCTGTAAAAAGCCAGCCACCGAGCAACCAACCAACCAACCAACCAACAAACAAACAACCCAGGGTTTGTTTTTTCCAGTGAATAGGAATTGATATTGTGAAGCAGCAACTTTACATATCTGATAAGGACATCAAAATTTATTTGATGTCCTTATCAGATATGACATGAATTAGTCATGAAAGAGAAGTAGTAGGGARATTCTGCTATTGGTGTTGCACTGGAAATCCCTTGGCCTTAAGGAAACTAGAATCATTCTATCCATGCMACTGATCTGTAACTACTAGATCACAAATAAAAAGTTTTTAAYAAAGGGAAAAATGAGCCTAAGAAATCTTTGGTATTTTGTATTCCTTTATGCTAGTCTGAATTAGAACTAACTCTGTTGGCCTCTGGTGTACTTGGAGCAAAAGGAGAAGAGGGCTTTTTGCTGAGAAGATTTTCTGTTGCATTTCCATGTCTGTTTTGTCATCTTTTTTTTTTTATTCTATTTTTCCCCCTGGAAAATATTAAACAGCTGTAATACTAAGCTGCTTGCATTAAGGTAATGTATATGACAGTAATGAATTCGACCCTTCAYAGAGCTAAAGCTTTGACAGAGAAATAAGCCAAAGGAACAATAGAAAAAAAAAAGTCCATACAGATGTTAATGGAACAATGAAGTCCCTTTATAGTTTCATTGAAGACCTAAGGCTGTGTCTTTTAACTAAAGGCAGCCATAACAAAGCAATCAGAATTGAAAGAGTTAATCCAGTTTTCATTAAATAAATAGTCTGTTATGGCRTGTGTGGGCTCTGTTAGAAACAGACTGAATTACTGCCCTGATGATCTCTCATTCTCTAACTCTTTGTTTTAAATGGATCAACTCTCTGTTCACTAGATGTATTACTGGGTTTATTTCAAAGCCACACTTTTTTTTTTTTTAAATCAGGGGCTAAGCTCATGTTTATTTGAGGCTTCAGAAGAATATCTTTCTTTGCCAGAGGAGAATCTGYGTCAGCTATGAATGACAAAAAAAAGAAATCTGACTCATGGCAAATATTTGAAATAAGTCAGTGGGAACATTTGAGAAATAGGAATGTATGCCCTACCATGGAAGAGCATGTGTGCTATGGGCCAAAAAAGGCTAGAGTATAATTTCACCAAAACTACATCAAGGGTAGCTTCAATTCCTTGAGCTGAGACAAGTAATTCTCAAGTGAGACACACATAGTCCATAAAACCAACATATCCAAGTGCACAGGTGAGAAAAAACTCCCCACAACCTGAGGAAAGACATTCAGAATGAAAGTAGAGTAGGTTAAGAGGAGTGGTCGGCTCTGAAGGTTGGTCTGGTAAAAAACTTGCTGTTGTTGGTTTTCCATGATGACTTTATGACATGTCAGTTGAAAGTGAAAGCATCTTTCAAATGAAAAAAGTTATCCTTGTGTGCTTTGTGGTTTATGCAAGGAGGCTTCAGTTTGGATTCTATCTTAAGTAGTGATTATTTATAATTGTGACTTAGCATGCTTTTTYTTGTTCTTAGAGATCCCAAACAGCTCTTATAGACTGTCTGTTAGATCACTTTGTTAACTTAGTTGATAYGAAAGTTTTAAGCACAAGAAATATTGAGCATCTGCTGTGCACCAATTTCAAAAACTAGGTTAAAGTCCAATGTAAAAATCTTTCTGTTTTCCTAGCTAGAGAGCATAGTTAGAAAGATGATCCCTCTTGGATCCTAGCTCTTGGGCAACTGCTTTAATTAGGATCATGTAGTGTGATGTTTTGCCTTCTGAAGGGAGATAAACACGGAAGTCCCCAGTCCTAAAACCACTGTCTCAAATTCTATTTTCTGTTTTTTGGTATCACACATAGAGTAAGTCTATGAGARTAAATACCCCCCTAATGCATGTAGACAACTTCCCTACTAATATTGCCAACCTGAACTGCACTCTTGATGTCAGTATCAAATCAGAGGGACAAGCTGGAAGCCTTTGCACTCCTCARAAATTGCCAGATGTTTGTCATCAATTAAGCTAAGTTTATATTTCTCCAGTTAATTTTCAAGTTCCTATTTTGGGCTTGAAGAAAGTTTACTTACTTTTCAAGTGAYCTAAATTTATGTTTTCAGCATTTTTGCTGGTGCTTTTGAGCTGTAASTTCAGATAACGTAAGCTGAAGTCTGCAAAGGACTCACTGTGTGAGAATCTGCCACTGTTGTGTGGGACCATGATTTTTTTGTCTTATTGGGACCATGCTGTGCTTCTGTTTGCTCAGGGAAGCCCTATGGTGCAGATGACTTCCTCCCTGTGCTCATGTATGTGCTGGCCCGCAGCAACTTGACTGAAGTCCTTCTGAATGTGGAGTATATGATGGAGCTCATGGACCCTGCTCTGCAGCTGGGAGAAGGTAAGAGTACAGTGCTTGCTCATGGGATATTCCCTTTGGAAATCATTATTTGTCTCACCTCAGTGTTTGTGAAAGTGGGGCAGCAGGGCTCTGGCTAGATTTTGTGGATAACACTTTGGCCAATCTTTTCAAATCTGAATCTCTAAAATTATTGCCAAGCACTTTTAACTCCTTTTAGCAGCGCAGTGCTTTAAGACACAAGCTAGAAAGGCAGGGACTCATGATAAATGAAAACTGAGGTACTGGATTAGCAACCTAAACAGAGACATCTTGTGTTACTTGGTCCAAAGGCTGAAAAGATGGAAGGTTTTTGCTAAAATTAAACAGCTGCTGCAAAAAAWTGTGCAGATACTTTCATTTATTCCAGTGAGAAAAGAGCACATTTCTTAAACTTCTTTGTATGCCTGAGGGCTATATTCTCATGGTCACTCTACTCCTAAATTTGAGTAAACCTTCTGACAATGTTCTCTGACTGAGCACCATAGCAAGACACAGAAAATAAAGTTAGGTTAGAGAGGAATATTAAGTTTGGAAGTGACAAAAGACCTCTGTTATCAAAAAGATAAATACCCCAGTGGGCCTCTAGTTTCTTAAATATAGCTTGGAAAGCACATGCTTCCCAAGTGACAATTACACACTCTGAATTAGGAACACAGATCATTTATCACCAAGTGGTCACTAAACCAATAAAATGGGGTTTATTTTAGACTTTACTTTGCTAAGTAGTGAGGTTCTAGAAATGAGTCCTGGATGAACAGCAGCAGACTAATTTTATTTATATTMAATGAGGATATAAGTCTGAAACTAAACATGTCATCCCTGCACAGGGCAGAGTGGGACAAAAGGAAGTACCATTAGGATGATTAGTAGCAAKACAGTACATTAGTAAGGTGTTTCTGCACAGGCTAGTTTTTCTGCTGAAAAGAATTCTTAGCAGAAAAAAGTGTTAGCTGAAGGACAGCATTTTGTGGACATAACCAARCTGGTTTTGGTGACTATTCTGCACACAGGTCCTACATTCCAAAGGGGCACACTACCAGGCTGGTTACTGAATCATCTGGGTTGGGGAGCTCAGGATGTCAAAAGCAAAGCTGGCTGGAAGTTCTCTGAGCTCAAAGATGCAAAGACTTTGTGAAATGTGCACTCCAGTCAAAAGGAAAAATTTTGTGAGGGAGTTCCAAATCAAACGCACTGAATAATCACATCAGAAAGGACAGTAGGAGTAACTGCAAATATGAGAAACGGGGGTCAAAAAAGAACATCTCAGTRAAGACAGCTGTGAGATTGCAAAGTGTAGAACTGGCAAAAGTTAACTTGAGCTAGGCCTTTCAAAGTTGAATAGAAAAAAGTGTTCAGGTACAGAAATTAAAGGGAAAGAAGTAAAGCAGAAGTGAAAAAAATGTGAAATTGCATAAATCAATATACAAAATCACTTCCATTTTGCCTCCAAATTAAAAATACACTTTTGAATTAATTTAATAGCAATGGTGATGCTGAGTGCTGGACCAAAGGCAATGACAGATTGCAGGGAACAACTGGATGGAAATGAAGTAATTGAAAGTGGGCAAAAACTTAATTCTTAAAAAAGTTGTGATGAATTCCTGTTGGGGGGGACTCAGAGCTCTTCCTCCCAGGGTTCTGAGGGAAGAGATACACCCTGTTYCCATCACAGCAACCTCTGACTCAGCCAGAAGAGGAGAAATATYGAATGACAGACAAAGGAGGGTGGTAACCATGTTTAAGAGGAGAAAAGTGGCACTTTTAGACTTAGTCTATTCTCAGCACCTCTTTGTGGGAGACATTAAAGAAAAATTAGTGTTTTGGGCAAAAACCTTGAAAACTGTAGGACACTYCTCATCGATCCACCAGAGCACAGGAAGTCAAATGGCACTGTCTTGGTCTCTGCTCTCCTACAGAAAACTTTCACGGTGCTCTAAAAATGCTGCTCTTGAATCAAGCGCTGTCTTTGCCTCCCTGCAGCAGCCAGGGCTGACACTCCTCGGCAGCGCCTGCGAGCCCGCGGGCTGCGAGGGCTGGGCTGGGCTGGGCTGGGCTGTGTGCGAGGGCCATCTACAGGCACTGCGGTGCTGCCACATTTCTCTTCACAGAGAAAAGCAAGGCACAATTCTTCCCAAGGATTTCTGAGATTCACGTTCTCTGAACCTCAGAGAAAGGGAAAACAGAATTCTTCTCACTTGCTGCGCCTGTGGTGTGCCAAAGTAGAATGCAATATGGAGACTGTTTCCCCAAAGTGATGGTGTTTTGTTTCCTTGGCCTGTCAGGGCCAGGTGTGTGTGTGTGTGTGTGTGTCGGGACTGTCGGGGGACAGTCACGAGATTGTGCAGTGAGCAGGGTGTGTGCAGAGTGAGTGCTTGGCAGATTCAGTTTAGATGAAATGTATAAAGTATAGTATAATAAAGTAATTAATTATCCTCCTGATGATGGAGTCAAATGCATCATTCTCTCTCCCTCACCAACGTCGGAGTCACTTTTGATTTACAATACTGCGTTTGGGGTGCAACTCCGCCGAAACAGCCGTCMGCTGTCCCCGTCTGCAGGCACCGGGAGCCGGGCCCGGAGCAGGGCACGGCCCCGCCGCTGTCCTGCRGCTCCGCGGGCTGACCCTGCCCCAGCCCGGGCCCGAGCCTCCCGTTCCCAGCTGAGGGTGGAGCGGGGAGCCAGCCCTTCATCGGCCCTGCCTCTGGGCTGCCCTGCCAGCAGAGCAGCGTGTCTGTCCTTGCCAGGGCTCACCTGCAGCTCAGCCGGCTTTTATCAGGGCCCAGCTGCCGCCCTGCGGCTGCAGTCGGTCATTGATTGCCTGCTGCAAGCGGCGCCACAGCAGCCACGGGGTCCTGAGGGAARGGGGCTTTTGCCGCTTTGCCCTGTTTCTCTGCGTTACCCAGATTTATCCCGCGGCCCYGAACAGTCCGGGAGTTACAGGTGACCGCCTGGGATGCCTGCGTAGTCAACAGAGAATTAAGGGAACAGAGGATGACTTGCTCCTGCCAGGTCTGAGACATCCCTCAGCAGGAGCCCTGAAATCCAAACATGCGAGTAGTGCAGCTGGAGCTGGAGCTGGGGGCTGGATCCAGGCTTTGTGCCTCTCCTGCAGTAATCTACTATTAATAATCTACTATTATTTTTATTTCCCTGCTCTTCTACTATTATTTCTATTTCCTTGCATCTCTATATGCATCCCTGCATATCTACTATTATTTCTATTTGCCTGCATTGTGGGCCCTATCATGCACAACAAAAAGATGGCTGTGGCCCAATGAATAAACATCTGTGGCTAGGGCTTGTTTGTGAAAGCAGGTTTTATAGCTCTTTCCTTTCAGCCTGTGTTCTCTCCCAGGACATCTACAGCCGCAGGAGTCTGGGGGGCAGCGCTGATGTGGAGCAGGAGGGGCTGGAGGACGCTGGTCACAGGGTGTCCTTCACTCGGGTGACGCCAGTGACCCCTCCAGCAAGGCTCAGGCAGCTGCCCTGTTGTGGACAGGGTGGGAGCGGGACCGAATGGCCCATGCAGGTGTGGTGTTCATGCAAGACTTTCACCTTTTGCAGGCTCCTATTATTTAACCACCACCTACGGGGTCCTGGAGCATATCAAGAACTATGACAAAATCACTGTGACACGGCAGCTGAGCGTGGAGGTTCAGGACTCCATCCACCGCTGGGAGCGACGGAGAACGCTGAACAAGGCCCGGGCTTCCCGCTCCTCAGTGCAGGTAGCCAGCGTTATATCCTAGGGGAAAAGCCTGCTTGCTTTCTCCATGCTTAGAAATCTTTAATATGGTAATTATTTTTAAATTAAATTAATTGAAATCACTATTAAAAAAGAAGAGTACATCTGGGGCAAGATTTCCAGATCTTAAAAAACACACCACATTTGAAATACATACTACCTGTGAAACAAATTTTGAAATCTTGAAGTACCCCTATAATATTGTAGTTTTAAATATAACTGCAAAGTGATTTTTTTGTTCATTCTCAAAGGAGGTGTGCTAGGAGCCATTGCATGCAGGAGCTGTGGTGGGGACTCAGAAGCCTCTCTTAATCATCGCCCTTAATGCCTGSGGAAATCATGGGCTAAACTGAGATGTGAGCAGGCTATGCAGGGCTGCTTCTAGATGGCATAAAGCTGTAGGGGGATCTGGGACATCCCAAGAACCAGTCAGTCAAGCATCTTCCAGAGCCTGTCTGGCAGCTCAAAAGACCCATCGAGGCTGGGTCAGTTTTGAAGCCCATGCTGTGCATGTCCTGGCAAAGATCTCCCTGTGCATCAGTGGGAGAAGGTCCCAGGACAGATGAGTGCTCTGAGCCTCCAGCCATGATGAGACTGGTCCAGGCAGGCAGGATACCGTGTGCTGTGATCAAATTATCACCCACAGGGAGGCAGCAAAGGCCGTGTCTCACGTTCTGTAGCGATTTCACAGTGGGGAACTGAAAATTGTGCATGCCGAGGGGAAAGTCAGGGAAAAGTCTCCTGTGGGGGAGAGTAGTCCACATGAAAGCATGGGGTTGAAGAGGTTTCCCATATTGCAGTCCAACCAGTCCCTGATGACCTCAGAAGCCATGAATGGTGTATGAGATGCAGCAAATATCCATCCAGCCCTGAGTGCTGCTCTGGCAGCTATACCTCATAGAAGTACCTAGCATGGAGCATAATAGCTGAGCAAGCAAATKACACATTTCCCCAGAAGATTCCCACCACCTCCAGCAGCTGAAGGGCCATTTTCCACCCCTTTGAATGAGGGGTACTATCAGAGGCATGAAAGAGCTAACCCACTTACTGATATGTTCAGCAGGGCTCTGTCCATCCTTCTGCCTGCCTCAATCCACTGCAGTGATACTCCTTAAATGTAGTTTGGAAGCCCATAGTMCATGCATTTGAAAAGTCCCCTTCTGCCAGGGAACCTCATTATTTTCTGAACAAAATGGGATTTGTTTTGGAGTTCACAGATGCAAATTAAACACACAGGTTCCACTGTGACCAAAAGCTCTCTAGAGTCTGTTCCTTATGTGTTTGGCAAGATGAARGCTGTCACAACAGTTGTTACTGTCTGAAACAGGATACAAGTAAATCAGCCTTCTCAGCATAACTTCTGCTATTTCCTTACTGATGGAAGGAAGTTCAGAGGACACACTTTCAAGATGCTGTTTGGGTGATTGTGAAGTTGCAAGGTCACCACACTGCTAGCCCTATCCCATTTCTGGGAAACAGGGGGTTTTCAGGCCAGATCTCTGACATTTCTGGTCTGTTTTTCTTGTCTGTCGCTTCTTTGCAAACCCTTTCTTCAGGAGCTGTAAAAAGATGGGAGAATGAAACATTGCAGATCATTCTCTAAGGACATTCAGTAAAATCAGAAAAAAGTGCTTTAGCTTCAGTGTCTTCATGGTGCTAATTTTTGGTAAAGTGCTTATTAAAGTATTTGCTGATTCAGAGCCTGACAGAGAGAAGAAAGGAGAGAATAAACTAGGACATAGGAGAATGACTGGAGGATATCTGGGAGCTCTAGGCAGCTAGAACTTTGTGACTGAATCATCCTCCTTCAGTCCTAGTTTACTGTGTTAACTACAAGGTCTCTCCTCATGTTTCTCTTCAGGATTTCATCTGTATCTCCTTTCTGGAAATCAGTGGTCAATCGAGGACACTTGCTTCCCGTCGCGATACCACAGCTGAGCAGCTGAGCCAGCAGTGTGCCGAGAAGTTTGAAGTGTCCCATCCCAAGGACTATGGACTCTTTGTTTATGTTGAGGACCAGTGGCTGCAGCTGGACAAAGATGCCCTTCCACACCATATCAAAGCCTCCCTTTTGAAGAGTGAAACCAAGAAAGATTTCCATTTTATTTATAAACCAATTGACCATAAAACCCCACCAGTTCCAATTGTCAAAGAGTCAGACTTTTCCTAAGGGCCATGCTGCTTTTTTTTCTCTCTTTGCTGTTATCCTGGAAGAGCTGGATTATTTACCTTGTGAGATCCTCTGGTATCTGCAGACCTTGGAAGTTTTCTGGAGAGTAGTGTTCAACATAGGGCAGATGGGCTAATGGTAGATGGTGTCTGAACACATTCATTTCTCGGTAGAGGTCATTTGCAGAAGTAAAAGGAGCATTCAGGAGAACACTCATCCTCTGGAAAACTTGAAGTATCAAGCCTCAGAACCTCTTGGCTACAACCAGCCAACACTGCAGAATGTAAATGAACAGTAGAGAAAATCCAGAGATCTTGCAAAAAGGTGGACATTTACTTTATAATAAACAATGGCAGGTGTGAATCACATCTGTGCACAAGGCCTTTGAAAGGCCTGGATACACCTCAATCTGTTTGGAGGTAAGACTGTGTTTGTTCTTTATGGTATCTGTTCACCCAGTTTGAATAAACTGGGTCTTGTCTGATGTATTCAGTGGCATAGGGTTGCCATCTGTAGCAGAGCTCCATCTCTGTTTTGCTGTCAACAACGTCTTTGCCTTTGAAATCCACATAATTACAAACAGTGCAAGGTGACCCATACTTTCACTAAGAATATGTTTTTTGCCTTCTGTCTGTCACTCAAATCAGGTAGCATAGGCATTTTCATCAATGTATTTTTCCTAAAGATTCAAAGTCTTCACCATTAGTTTTACATGTACAGCAGTTTTATTCACATTGGTTGTTTCTTAGTGTCTGGTTAATTGTATATTTATTTTAATATGTGATATGGTGCAATTATTTTAAAATAAGCCTTTGTAAAGAACTTCATAATTCGCCCAGTGTATCAAACCAGATTAAAATTTGAAAGTCAAAAGGAGTTAGAATTAAATACCAATCCCTTTTTACATGGCTGTCATTTTCACAAGTGTTATCCTCGCTGTAATTCCCACCAAGTTATTACTTTAATAAATTCAGGCGTTTGCAGACGGAACTTTCTAATTCTCTTTTCTGTGTGTGCTTTTAGTCATTCAGTCATTGCAGACTTAAATTTCCCTGAACAAACAAATTTCCACAGAATATATTGAATCAATGCAAAAATGCATTTCATTGAATTTGAAAACAATTTTTCAGGATTAAATAATGGAAACAGGAGCCTTAGTTGTAAGACAGGTCGGTGTCTTCTGGGCACCTTCACACAGGGAAGATTCCCACTGCAAACACAAAATACTGGGTTGTCTGCATGCAGGAAGCCAGTAACCTCCACTGCAGCTCCACCAGCATGGAATCAGGCCCAGCAAAGCCCTGATTACAAAAAAGCTGTTTTACTCAGACTTGCTATTGTTTCCTCCCAATAACATTCAAAAGAGATTTAGGGCACCTTGGGCCAAGTTGCCCAAGGTTTCTGTCTTATTCCTGAAGCTCCGAGGATAAAAGGGTATTACATAAAGCTGGTCCCTCTCTTAGTCTCTGGGGCTTGAAATAAATGTYCATGTCTATGTGCCCCAGCTGTAGCCAAATCTGCATACAGATAGCAAATCAGTGCTKTACATCTGCCAGCATGGCTGTGTGCACATCTTGTTGGGAAGGGACAGCTACCAAGAATGAGGAACAGTGAATAACAGCAATCTTGGTTTTGAGGATATCATGTGCAGAGCTTGCAGTGTGTGACAACACAGCTGACTCCAAAGTCATGGTTATTTCTGCTATGTGCAGCTGTTGGCATCTCTGCCTTGCCTCTGGGCAGCACATCTGCAGGATGCCAGAGCTGAAGCCCTCCCTCATGCTGCCATACCCCTCCTGCAGGGCTGTGTGCTCCTGCTGGGAGCCTGGGCTGCTCTCAGGGTGGCACTCGGGATGCTGGGGCTAAACCTGAGACAAGTTTCTAGTACTGATCTGGGAGCTGATGCTGCTCTCAGGGCTCTGAGGACACTCACACAGGTGTGGCTGTCTCCAGTGCCTCCCCAGTGCCTCCCCAGTGCTTCCCCACCCTGCACATAGTCCAGGACCCCACTTCAGCCTCCCAGGTCAGTCAGCCCCTGCCCCAGTGATGCTGCAGTAGGAGTGGCCTCCAGCTCCCCTCCCCTCAACATGTCCCCCAKCCTGTCCCCATTTCCAGGAATGTGCTGGATGTCCAGGGGAGGATTGAGGCCTCCCCTGATGCTCCCCTGATCCTTGGCCTGATCAGRTTATCATTATATTATAACATTCACAGTCAATGAGTCAATTACCTAAAAGTAATCTGATGGGTAAGAGGTTAAAATAGAAACCTGGAAGGAAAAAGAAGCTAGGACTGATGTGCTGGATATTTCTACAGAGCAACACGACTTTACACATGCCAGGGTCAAGTCACTGATTGATTAAGAGAAGCACTCCAGCACCTCAGTGTCCTGGGACGTCTGAGTCACCAGCTGGACCCTGGGGCCAGGGAGAAGTATGGGATAGAGCTGGTCAGTGGAGCCTGTGGAAAGACTGCGAAATCACTGCAATCTGAATGGGCTCAGACCTAAATTTACTGATGTCTAGGCCCAAAATCAGACCTGCCGATTCCAGTTTTTGAAATGCAAGGAGTGCCTTGAACCTTTGAATTTACGTGGGCTTTTCTCAAATTGCACGTGCAACATTTTCCTCTGGCATAACAACTGCAAAGCTCTGATTTGATTTGCAAGAGCTGCCATGGCTCTCCCAAACCCAGAGATTATTGATGTTAATGCAAATTACTGTGCCTGGTTGTGAGCTGCCTGGTAGGAAATCCCTGAGCTAGGGCTCAGTGCAGAGCAGAGCGCACCCAGAGGCTATGGGCAACTAGCTTGTGTGGACCCATCATGTAAACCACCAGCAACATTCCATTAAACATACATCTCTGAAGTCCAGGGGTAACATGGCCACAGCTGTCCCTTGTAAGGAAACAKAAGCTGGGAGATGACCCATAAAATGGAATTTTGGATGAAATTAAATTTCATTTCGGGRTGGGAAACAAAATCTTGCAATTTCAATGGGGATCAAGTGGGCAAGGTTTGGTCTATGTCCCTGCACTTGATGCCATCCCATCCCTTTCGCTGGCTTTCACTTTGGCAACAATTTTTTTTGTTTTTTAGTATCCATGCTATGTCTCTCATATCTTCCCCTCAAAGTTCTGTCATCCTCCTTGATTTTTTCTCCTGCTTTTGCAACATCTGTGAGCTTAGTTTTGGCATGTTTTGGTCCTTTGCACTGCACCTCCTTTTCTCCCAGACCATTTTCTTGTAGTCACTAAATGTCACAATTTTCTTTTTTGGGGGGTTATTTTTCAATTGGATTTCATTTGATCMTATCTCCATTCCAGAGATTTTGTAAGTCTTTCTTAGTGACTCCTAGTGGAAAGAAGTTTTGAGGAAATTGKGCACTATGTTGTGGTAGGAATTCTCGAGCATATCCTTTGAGTTGGAGGTAGAGCTCTCATAAAAAGTCTTTTGAATATGGTAAAATGTGTGGGTGAATCATGAAGCTGGACTGTTGCCCTGGACAGCAGGCTTTTGGAGCAGGCAGGTGAGGTGCTGAAGTTTTGTCTATTGTTGGCCAAAAGCAGGGTGGGATGTGTGATGCCATATGATGACCCCTATGATGGTATTTAGATGGCAGAGAAGGATGCTGCCTCTCCAAGCTCACAGCTCATGGTGGCACCAGGCTCTGCCCGCACCAGGGTCACACAGAAACAGCCTGGAACAAACATGCTGCTGTTTTGGTGACCCTGGCAAAGCACTGATTCTCCAGCATGSAGATTGCTGGAGCAGTTCTGCATGTCCCTTCCTCTGGACCCTSGTGCCCAGGATCCTGCCCTGCTTTGGGCAGATGAATGACATTTCAGATGGTGTTGGAAAAAGAAGTGTGGGAATGAAATGGGCATTTTTAAAGGCTCCATGGGATTTTGTTCATTGGCTTTTCCATGGGGTTTCCTCATGCTGCAGCCCAGGCCAAGAGGAAGCAGCCCAGCCTGCTGATCTGTGGCCTCCCCTGGTTAGTCAAGAYGGTCAGGCTGTTACTCATGTGCCAGCCCTCATGTGAGCTCTCAGCAGACAGGAGTGTTCCAGGAGGTATTGACCAAGTAGGGTTGTGCAATCCAGCCAAGGCCTCTTCAAACACTCATTTGCAGAGAAATGTTGTGCAATGATCACTCATTGACTCACAAGGAATGGATCTCAGTGTGAGAGAGAGGAACAGGGAGACCTGCTGAACCCAGCAACTTCTGCACTGAAACAACCAGCTGGTGTGGCCAGTGTGTGCACAGAGCTGATTTAGCACCTGTTTGCATCCAGTGACACAATTTGTCAATAATTCACTGAAATAAATGACACTGGCAGGTCAAGTTTATCCTAAAATAAAAGCCATTGAGATCAAAGGCAGTTTCCATGCTGAATTCAAGAGCTTTTGGGCCTCTTCATGCTCCAGCCACCAACTGTACTTTGAAACCTGGCATGAGACTGGCTTTTTACTAAGGGTTTGCAGAGTGACTGAGGCTGGCAGGAACCCCTGAAGGTCACCAGTCCTATCCCTGTTCAAACGGGGCTGTCTCCCAAGGTTGTTCAGAGCCTCATCCTTTCAGTGCTGCAGTCTGCAGGGTCATGCAGYCTTCCTGGGGCCCTAGTCCTGCATTTCAACACCTTGCACTGTGAAAAATGTTTTCCTCCTATCCAGCTGCTGTGCAGGCTCTGCCTGTCCCACCAGCATCCTTCCTTGGATGGGTGCTGTGAGTGTGGGATACTGGCCAGCTCTGCCTGTGGTGCAAAGCTTACAGAATTGTGACTTTTGTTGTCTTCCATGCCTTTTGGGGTATCGTGACCCTAGGAAGCAAACAGCTTCTGACTCAGAATTTCCTGAGCTCTTGGCACAAAATGCTGCTTTAAGTCAGCACTTCAGCTTAGGTTTCCTCTTCCTCTGCTGCCCCTCCACCCCTGTTCCCACAGACAGAGGCTGAGCACAAGAATGAGAGGCCTTCAGCCTCCTGCTCTGAGATGGCCATGGCTGCTCAGCACTTACCTTAAGCTGTCCTGATGAGACAAGATGCAACTTAGTTTGAAGAGAACTATAACAATACAGCTTACTGGAATGTCTAAAGAAGTGCATTATCTCCAGCTCAGGTGAACTGCTTTCTGCTTTATTGCTGGTAAAGAAGGGAGGGTGGTTACTGGTGCTCTGAACAAAGCTGTGTCCATCTAAGYTTGCATTGTACAGACGTAGCCAGCACACAGCGTACCGTGGAGGCTGACCATGGACCTGCCCTCCAGGTCCTCTCCAAGGAAAGGCAGTGGACCCCTGTGCAGCAGGATGTTGGGTAGAAACACACGGCAGACTTGGCACATGGTCAGAAAATGGCCTTGGACTCCRTTCTTAGCAACAAGGAGGAGGAGGAGTAGGACAGGAAACCTTGGTTGCAGTGCATGACACTCTTCCCTGGGGCTATGGATATACAAAACTCTTCTGCTGTTTTTGTAAATAACAGCGTCAGCTTTGCCCTGTTTTGCCTGCTAGTGACAATTTGCTAGAAGCCTGACTGTTTTCCATATTTTGCATTCCAGCATCCCAACATTCTAGGAATGATAGGCTGAGTAACTGCATGCCTGCAGGAAGAGTGAGGGTGTCTGTACTTGCCCAACTCACCACAGGATGCTCTTGGCGTAAGACTTGCACAATCCTAAAATTATTTTCTCATTAGATTCTATCACCATCACAAAATAAACAGCCTGCCATGCAGGTACTAAGTCTGTGTGATGTCATTTGGAGGCCTTAAAACAAATGTATTTATCAGTGCAGTGAAGGTTATTGGTTTTTTCTTCTGTGGGGCTGTTCCGTGATTGACTGAAAATGAAATGGGTCTTTGGATATGAACTGAAAATTCAGAGCATGCATGAGAACCTGCTCCATCTCAGACAGTGGGTGCAGYGACATCTTCGGTGTCTGTCTTTCAGTTTGCCACATACCTGAGGGAAGGGGTATGCCATTTAGGATGGTGAAGCTATGGAAATCACTTGCAAGAGGAAAAGAGAAAAAAATCCCACTCTCACATTTTGGCTTTGCATCCTCAGAGACACAGGGATCTGCAGGAGGGTCAGGGCACATGATGATAACAAGTGCCACCAGGGTGTCAGTGATGTGTGACAATAAAAGCATGCTAGCAGCTGATTTGTCATCTGATAATTACTTTTTGAGGTCTATGTACTATGGCTGGAGACTCTTGGTCATAAAGTGACAGCATCTACGAGGAACATGGAGGCCTCTTTTTTAACCTCTGCATTCTAGATGTGAAAATCCAGAAAAACAAAAGCCTCTTCTGAATCCTTCAACAGAAAGATGGGCATATATAAAGGGTGCAAAAAAATGTTAAACCTATGAAATGGTGATGCTTAATGCTTGAGAAGCAGCCTGGATTTCTAGTGCAGAGAACAACTCTAAAAGCAGAGATGAGTAAAACAGCAGGCTGAACGTATATATTCAAACAGGGCTTTGAAAGAGTAATGTCTTTCCAAGTGTTTGGGAGATCTTGGTATGCTTTCTTTCATGATAGCAGCCAGAATGACTAAGAGCTGTCTTCCTCCTGCCATCAGGGAAACAACTGCAACACATTCAGGCAGTCATGAATTTCACACTCTTATTTTTAGATTTCTGCTAAAAAAACCCCAGCTTTACAGCTGAGAAGAAACAAGCAACTCAAAAGCAGCACATATCTGAGCCTTCAACAACTCCCAAGGTGCAAACTTTTATCTATTAATTCAGTAAAGCCTAATTCCACCTTTTCCATTCATCCTGACACTAGCTCTGCTCTGGGATCAATCTCTCTCTGCAGACAGTGTTCGTGAAGCTATTCACGTTCCTCTTGGCTTTACCTAGCTCTTCTTTATATAAAACTAGTAGTTGCACCTCTACAACCCCTTTCCTCTGTGTGGAGCTACCAGGAACTCTCTCTTCAGTTTCCCATGGAGATGAGGAAATTTTGCCTATTTTAACATACTGAAAATAACTCTGAAATATTTCTGTATCCTGTCTCCACATACAAAAAGCTGTGGACAACATGAAACATTTGTGGATCATCTCACAACCTCTAATTTTGCCATATTTGTCCTTTACTGAGTCACCTCTAAGGAGTGGAACCTTCAAGTGTGATCTGGAGCTTTACATGCTTTGTTGTTGCTTTTAGGCTGGAGTTTTGGGGYTTGTTTCAGGTTTTGTTGGTTTGTTTGTGCAGGTAATTTTTAGAGTACCTGCCTTATCAAAGTCTTAGAGAGACAGATTAACTTTGTAATGCATGGCATGGAATTAATTAGYTCTCCTTCATTTTCAAGACACAACATGTCCAACACTACTGCACTGTGGGTGGATGAAACTGTCAACTTTATTTTTATTCTTAGGCAATTCCTGTACTCCATGACTTCCCACAGGTTTGTGAGTATACACAATTAATTACAGCATACTGGTGCTAAATTTACAGCATTAGATATTTCTGTTTTTCTTTGGGAAACAGTGCTTTCTACTCATAAAGATTTTTACTGTTCAACATTTAACTGTGCTGTCCACATCAAACAGCTCTCATATGCAACTAATTTCTTGAAACTGTTAGGGAGTTAAAACTTGAAGAACAAGCTTTGGTTTCTTCACTCTTCAACCAATCTGCAAATTAGTCACTGTAATGGCATTCATTAACTTTTTTTAGAAGTTAAGAGTTAGCAAGAGTATTAAAGAAACCCTCCAGAATTAATGACTCAATGTTTAGATTTAGGATGGAGTTAGCAATCACATAGGTGACTTGTAGTGTTCATCCAGAGATTCCTAAGAGCATTGTGCTTTGAAAAAAATTATCCATCTTGAAAGCTCCAGGTGGTCTGCCAAAATGCCTCTCTCAAAGCAGCAGGCTGTCAGCAGGTGGGGATGCAGGGGAGAGCACTGGCAAGTGCTGCACTGCTCATGGTCTGGTGCCTCAGCTCCCAGCACAGTTCCAGTACAGTGTCTGACTCTCTCCAGGTTGCATGCATATAAAGTCTGGATTATGACAGCTATGAGAAGTTATCACTTGTAGTAAGGGTTACATTCAGGACTGTTGTTTCCATCAATACCCAAGGCACACCCGATTCATGGCCAGGCATATTCTGCAACAGAGAACAATAATGATGAATAACTTTTCAGGTACTCTGCTCTCAAACTATTTCCCAAACTGACTGCAGTGGGCTGCCACCAGGAGTGGGGGCAGCAGTTCTTCACCTCCTGAGTTGCATGYACACACTCTCTGAACTACCAGTCCATCCTCACATTCCCTACCCTTCTCTCCCTTTTACTTCTCTCGCATGACTCATAAACTGGGATCCCAACCTCTACCACAAATTCCAAAGACAGAATTCCAACACCATGCTGCCCTTGGCTCTACTGCACCACCACAGGGGTCAGCCTGGACCATTACTTCCCTGCTTTCCTACCCCACACATAGCACCATATTCTCTTTCATCACCAGAGCCCAGCAGTGCTGTGGTGTTTTGAGCCAGCAGCTGAGGGGGTGGCACAGAAAACAGCAGTTCCCTGCCTGGCTTCAGTGTAAGCTGATGCAGGAGTTACAGGGCAACGCCCTTGCACCAGTCATGCTGCTTTGTTTGATGTTGTGTGGTGCAGTGGGATCCTCTGACAGGCTGTCATTTYCCCTGAGGCTCAGTAAGGAAATTAAAGGGTTATGGGGACATGGATCCTTATGAGTGGGAGGGAACAAATAATGATGTTTGTCAAAACAAACATTTCTAAATTTAGAGTGATTTATGGATAAAATGATAACAAGAGTAGAACAAGTGAGAAGCTTTTAGGATTAAGCTTTATCAGCCTATTGGCTTTTGTTCTTCTAGCCACAGTTAAAACTATAGGGTGTTATCTGGGAACCTCATTACCTGTCAATGGGGTATCCTCCTTCACAAAGGTTGACCAAGGCATACAACTGTCTCAGTGCATACTCATACTGAAATAAACAAACATTGTTAATCATTTCAGTGATCAAAAGCAGGTATTGTTTATCCAGATGAAATGGTGGAAATACTTTAGAGCTGTTATAATATCCAAAGTGTTCAACTGATGATCTAGTACTGGGCTAAATCGATCTTTTTTCTGCATACTTTGCTCTTTGAACTTCAGGCAATTCAGCCATTTAACTTCTTTGAACTTAGGAAATTCAGCTGTGTTGAACACTGATCTCATACACAAGACCATCTAATCCATTACRTTCTTAAAATCCCACAGAACAAAAMCAAAAARTCCACTAAAGAGGCTATCTTGCCTGCCATCAGGACTTTCTTATTCTTACCTAAAGTCTAATAACACGACTTGAATCCTCAACTGGGATCCCAGGAAGAGCAAACAGTAATAAAGCCCCTAAACTAAAAAGTAGTTCTCAAGAATTCAGCAAGATGAGGGAAACAGCAGCGAGGCTACTGCAAGGAATTATGGATAATACTATATCATAATACATAAATCTGAATGCACCAAGACTATGAATTCATAGTGGTGATGGTTGTGTTTCTGTTTAGTCAGCAGAGATGTTTCAAGCAGAAATACAACATTACTTTTTTAACATTGGGATTTCTGGGGAGGGAACTGATGGAAGCAACAGCACAACTAGTAAAATTACATATTATCTTGGGTAAGCAAAAAGTTTTTTTAGTAAACTTCTTGCTTACCCAAAGGTGTAGTAAAAATTGTTTCCAAAAGCAATTACTTACCCTTCCTCCAAATCTAATCCGTATGACTGCCCCAAGGTAGCTTTTTAATAAAAGCTGATTTTTGCAGGTGTGCCTATGCCTGTGCTAGTTTTTGTGGCCTGTTTATCAGGTTATATCCAATGAGTGACTTACCACAGGTAAGTGCCARTTGAAGCAATGAGCTTTGAAGTGGTTCACTGCTGACTGGTAACAGTCATAATTGCTGATGGTCAGTCTGTCTGACAGAATCTGCTTGGTCTGTTCTGTTGACCCTGTTACTACAGTGACTATCTTCTGCATGGATTCTTGGATGAATTCTTTCACCTGTATATAAAACAAAAAGAACTTAAAATATGCTTTTTCTAAATCTAATTTAAAGACTTTGAATGAAATTTCTCTTTCTTTAATCCTCCTTTAACTTTCRGGCTCTTCAGGGAACCAAATTTTGCCATTTATTTTTAGCATAGTCTCTTGCACTTGTCTCTTCACACTCAAATGAAAACTAACAAAAAGTAAAGATTCCTGGAACCCAAAATTACTTCCACTGTTTACCATCAACACCAAAACTGACTTCCATTCTGCAGGAGCTATTTGATTTGGGATGTTTCAGTTCTACTGAGACATGGGTTTCTCTAACACCAAAGATTAAGTCTTCCCTACAAGAATCCCTATGGATGCAGACAAGGAATTTCCTGTCAATAAAAGCTGTGAGACTGACTTTTGTATTTGCTTACCTTGTGGCTAGATAATTACTACCGAATGTGCCTTGTGGAACAGATCACTGAATTTTAAAGGAAGAATAAACCATCAGTCTGAAGAGAAATTTTTTTTKACTTTCAGGGATTTTCCTTCTGCCATTTCTTAGGACAGAAGTTAATCTGGCCTGATGAGCAATTATTTTTTCTTTTCTTACCTCCAGGTATGCTTTCATCTCTGCAGCAATCTTCTTAGCCTCAGAAATGTCATTGGTAGCCATCAGCTTTCGTTTCATGATTGCAAAGGGCACATCAGGACTAGGTGTCAGGTCATAGTTTTCCACAGGTGGCAGAGAAATGGGCATAGCTTTCTTCCCCATGCCCTGGAACTGCATCACTTTCATGGAGGAGATGCTCTGAAGGATAAAATGTAAGCAAATGGAAACTGTCAATCACCCTCAATAGGTAGTTTTGTCTTTGTCTGCCATGCAAACCTAAATCTCTACACTTGCTTTATTAAGAGAAAATAAAGGAAGTAACAGGGTTGTAGGTGTGTGTTTCTGTGTGTATGCATATGTTGGGTTTTTAATACAAYGAGGTAAAGGCTGCCAAAAATCAGGGAACTTTAATTTCCAAAACTCACTGGGGGGAAAAAGCACTGCACTTTTTTTTTAACAAGTATTTAATCTGTTGCATAATGGGACTTTTGTAAATGCTGTTTCACCTCTTAGCTCTTCCCATTTGAGGGAYCATTGTATTTTTTAACATTTCACTAATACTCATATGCTGGGAAGTGGTAAATATGCTGGTAAGTGGTAAATAGGCTGGGAAGTGGTAAATACCTTTCTTTACTGAAGTGTCAAATCACTGGCAGAGCTTGGAGGACAACTTGTACCTGGATTTCTTGGATTAATGCATATGCAAGGCTGATTTCCTTCAGCATCAGGATCATCACCTCTTAAGTGCTGAGGTCTTCTAAGAGAAATAGCTCATGACTAAAAATGACTAAATCAACCCTGCCAGTTTACAGCTGTTTTTTGTTTGGATTAAGGCATGAAAGTATAGGGTAAGAAAGGCTTGAAGWTACATTTGAGCAGGAAGCCCTGTGAAATACATACTCTGTTTCCATACTGCATCACATGGCTGGTGTTGGTGCGTTTCTTCACCAGCTGAAACTGTTTGTGGAGTGTTTCTTTTCTCAGATCCTCCTGCATGAAGAAAGTTCCAAGAGATCTAAAATAGTTAAACTTGGCGATTCTAAAAGCACAAGGGAAGCTGCAAAGGGTCTTAGCTGCCAGTGAGTAGAAGGATGTATAGGACAAGAGCTATACAACCTTTGAAAGACATTGAAGTGAAAACTGAAAAGAAGATTTGACAGCATATTCTCATCTTGCTTTTAGTAATGTCATTTCCCAGCAAATGGGCAAGAAGGGAGTGGACTAGCATACAAATCCCAGGTTTGTTTCATTAACACTATTCTCCATTATACTATCAAGTGGGTTAGCCACAGTTCCATATTTAGGCAGCCCTGAAGCAGACATACAACTTACTGCACTGCCCAATTCATTTAACATGTTTGGAGACGTGGTCTCAGATAATCAAATAAAGATTATGTCAGTTTGGAACTAGAAGTTAGATATTTTCTATCTTATAAATAACAAAAGGAAATAATATTTCTGAAAGTTGGTATTGGAAGTAAATTCAGTGGCCCAAACAAATAAAGATTATATATATGGTCCTGAGTAGTAGATAAATACTTCTACCAACTTAATTTGTTGATTTTGTTGCCACACAAAGCCAAATGTTTTCACAAATCTTGTAAAAGAGCTATGTTTAAAAATCCTACTGATCTTTTTCATACATGAAATGAAGCAARTTTAAGTCACTTACCATATCTGAATCTTCCATCCAATTCACACTGTACCAGTCCCCAAGATAAGTCTGTCTTTCATCATCATAGTAGCATGCATAAGATGACTCCCTGGGATTAGCAGCTGTTGTTGCATAAACTGTAATACAAACAGTAAGGGGTTTTTATCTTCTTTTTTTTAATCTCCCCTTGCCCCTCCATGATTTAATACTTAGCTGCACACAATAAATTTGTCTAAGTATTTTGCCTTTCAATCATTTACTTCTAAATAGCAGGAAGGAAAGAAGTATGTTAATCATTCTGTTCAGTCACCCTCAGTGCTGTTCTAAGCACACTCTGTGCTTCTTTTTTGCTGCCAAATGTGGTCTGGAGTGTTTAAAAATTGTCTGAAGGAAAAATCTACCATTCAAGAACTGCCTGAGAGCATTGTGTACTAACAATTATCTATACATTCATTTTCTTTATTACRATAATGAGATCTTTTCTCCAAACTTTGAAGTGAATCCCCTAAAAATCATCTTTACTTCCACATAATGCCACCTTTTAAGTAATATACTTTGTTGGATAATGCTCTACACTGAGACAAAAGTACATCTGTCCCAAGCACAGTGTTCCCAGTAAGTCATCTCTAAGACAACAGAAATACTGTAAACACATATTGACAGGTCTCAAGACAAAAGCAATTTTGGCTTTTTGCCAAAGTTAATACATAGCATAGTTGTGTARTTGAAGGAAAATCCATATTTTAAAGTGAAAGTGTTCCACATGATTTTATAGAGTTATTGTGTTGTTTCTACTCAGAATGTACCTAAAGTCAAAAGTAAAAAAATCTTGAATCTTATCTGTGCAGTAAAATGCTCCTCTKAGCACCCTTCAAAATGCTTACTAAGTAACCAGTTAAACTTCTTWGCTTATCAGTGAGAGCTGCCAAAGACAACTTTGTACTCTAATACATAAACTGTCAATTTTCTGCCTTTTTAAGTTCTGTGGCAGAGCTGGTTGTAAAACCAGTCCTCAGACTGGAAATYTCTGACAGAATAAACTATAAAAAATACTGAGCATTTCTCTGGGACAATTGTCAACATGAAACTTCCTGTAAAAAAGAAAAGCTGTTTGTAAGAAATCGTGGTGGGTGTCAGGCAGCACACCCAGGGCCAAGCACCTAGGATGCCATGGACAGGCACATGGCTGGTGTCCTCTGCAATGACATCTTCAAAACCACAGGTCCAAGCACTTCTCTCCCTGATGTGGAACWGCTATTTCAAAAGATTATGATTCCTCACCCTAATCAAGGCTGAGCTTCCAGCTCTGCAGCAGAGAGCCTGGAAACCCTGAAAAATCTGAGTTCCACATCCTGGCTTGTTGTGCAAAAGTGCAGCAAATCCACCTGGCAATGGTGCCTCACAACTGCTACTCGATGAAACTGAGAGCAGGAACATCACACCTGTTAGCAGTGCTGAGGCTGAGAAATGTCTGTATAACCAGGGCAACCACCTGGTTCCTGAAAAGAAATACTTTTTCAACTTCTCATTTTCGAGAAACTGAAAGCCTTTTCAGTCTTTTGTAAGATTCTACTAAAAGGAACTTCCTGTAAATGGAAAGTATTACTTTCTTGTGCTCCCCCACTAAAATTCTAGATAAACAYGCCTTGAACCTATTCTTGTCACAATCAGTACTTGTCTGTGACAAGGTCTGGGACAAGTTGTGATATTTAAGTCCAGTAAGTTAACTGACTGCTCACCATTGATATTATCAGCCAAATGATTCATCATAGATCCAGACTCACATGCTTCAATGTAGAACACCATCTATAAAATACAAAAATAAATCAGAGACCTTAAGAAATTCCATGARGAAATGGAGAAAACTTGTTTGGTGCTTTTTAGGTGTAGCTAGTTGGCCTGTACTGCTATTCCTGAAACAAAAGCTATGCATAATGCTACAAAACAAAAGCTATTTTTTTATTTTCAGAATTAAACTCCATAGAAAGGGGAAAGAATAATAATGAAAAGGTATTATTCATCTCTACAGAATCCACAGGGATCTACTGGCTATTGTACAAAGCACAGATCAAACACACAGTCACTCTATAGGCACAGCAAGGTGTTAGTATTGAATGYAGTGTCTCAGGAACTGATGCCAGCTGTGTGTTCCTAAACACAGCCAGCCATAGCAGACATTGCCACAAAGAACTGCATAAAAAAGCACCAGTAAAATGTTCAAAACAGTAACTTTTCTGCTATTAGCACATGTGATGAAATAAATTCACAGAATTTTCTGACAAGAGGTACAGTCTTTTAAACTAAATAAGGAACTGTAAGAAAAACATGAGGTATATACAAACTTCCTGTAAAAACAGTAAAGTCTGAAGTGAACAAAGCACASGAAGAAAGAGTCAGGTATAAATTATGGGGTGCAGCAGTTACAGATGTTGCTTTTCTAGCCAGAATATGCAGCATTAACAAACAGCACTTACACTACATATGAACATKAACTGCAAGAACAAGCAAACCATTAATGGAAAATTTGGAGCASATCAATCCTTTTAACTGTAAAATCCTAATGCAAATTTAGCTGCATGTAACAGATTCTTCCTACTTTGAGCCAAYTCTCAAAATAAAAACATCTCTCTTCTATGTCAGCTGCTCTTTTAATTTCAGAATTTTGGGTATGCTTGTTTACCTTCCGGTATTTCTTGTGATGATACATGTACCAAATAGTCTTATTCAAGTCTTTCACATGAAGCTGTAAAATAAGAAGGCTTGTATTAAAACCACTTATGTTCAGCAGACACACAATTCACTTAAAAATAAATACTAACTGTTGTGAATATGTACACTATTTTCCCAATAAATTTATCCAGTCCTTTGCYCTTCTGAARTATAAAATTCTAGCATTTACCACTYTGGAAAAGAYGAGTAATGGTCCCAGAAGATATGTATAGTGCACCAGAAAGCCAAGTCACACC
Source organism: Cardinalis cardinalis (assembly GCA_014549065.1). NCBI lineage: Eukaryota > Metazoa > Chordata > Aves > Passeriformes > Cardinalidae > Cardinalis > Cardinalis cardinalis. Next base: position 1,835,421 of record JACDOX010000015.1, read on the forward strand.
TGTGTGAAACAGCCTGACATGGAATGACATAATTTARGTTTCTGTAACTTAATCTGTAACTTAATCTGTTACAGATTCTGTAACTTAAGTTTCAGAATGTTACAGATTCTAACTGGAAAAAAACCAGAATACAGTGATCAGAAGAATAATGCTCTCTTTCAGCCTCTCCCCTCAATACAGCAGTGCACTAAACATTCTCATGTTTTACATTTATTTGTTATTATTTTAGTATGTCACTAAAAWGATGGGGTTTGTGTTATTCTCAAAATGCTCACATCATCATCAGGAAAAGCCAGAAGTCCTGGAGCTCCATGGTCAGTGAAATAAACAAACACATGATCCTTGGGACCACTGTAATGAAAAAATTGAAACAAAGTCTTTTTAACTACTCCAACCTAATCTTCAGTACAACAACAATCATCTGCTTCTCAGTGCCAAGACATGTCAATATCTGAAAATAATAGAGCTGAAGCACCTCCTCCTCTTGATAATTTTTTTTTCTCCCAAGCATATTAGTTTGGATCCTTATTAGAAGAGATGCCCGCAAAAGGAACAAAAACAAATATATAGGCTAGTCTCTCAAACATGGAGAATATGGCAATCACACTTCACATTCCAAACTGTAAACTGATTGAGACAGGGGCTGTTATGTARGGTAGGGTGGAAACACAATTGGTTTTTAATGGTTATGTGAAGAATTGGTAATAYTGTGGGCATTTGTAGAAGTCTGGTAAAAAAGGAATGCTTTTATAAGTAACTTATACCAAGGTACCATTAACACAAGGATAAATAATAAAAACCTCTTTGCTAAGACCCTTAGGTATGTGTAAGGACCACTGTGGCCATAATCAGCCACACAGATCAGCAAGCAGTGTCAGCCTCCAGCTCCATGAGGAACTGATGCATGTACTCAGGCAGCCATGGGGCCAGACTGGCATTTGCACYGTGGCTCTGCAGTCACTTGAGCACTGAGCACTCACACGCTTCGACACCCTCACATCTGTGTACAGCCTGATTCCACTCTAAATCAAACAGATCATGTTTGGGTGACAGAAAGGTCTTGCCCTAACAGCCAGATCTGCAAAGGAATTTTCCTTTTAAACTGGATTCAGGGACAAATAAATATTAAGTGTGTAAAAAGATCAGGAGTGTCCAGGCCCTCCTCTGTTCCTCCGTACCAGATTCCAGAAACCTTTACTTGCTTTCGCTCTTTCCTCAAAGCAAACAGGTACAACTGCAGCAGCTCAAGGGAACATTGTCCAGCCTTCTGTTTGGCCAGTAACCTACTGGTCAGGGGGACCACCTGCAAGTCCATCTGGAAGCCTCCCAGGGAAAGGACAATTGAGCTCTTGTCCCACCCAACAGCAAAAGTCAGGCCACTTGAAAATTCAAACAGAGCCTAATAAAGAAGGGTTGGCGTTACTTTTTGGCTTCCTGCTCTTGATCCTAAATGCAAAAAATTTGACCAAGGTGGAATATAAACAAATTAAAACTTTTTTTTGTGGGTTCAAGTTGTCTTCCTGAGTACATTAAGAGACTTTGGCCCTCTGCATAGCTACTCCCTTATTTGAACAGGAACATCAAGCTTTCACAGGTGAGGTGTGTTSAGATGGACATTTTTTTAAAACAAAAATTGCTTCATAGTCACCCCTTGACTCATTCCRGACACTAGAATTGCACAATCTGGTAATGTGCAGTAATTTATTAACATTTTGCCTATATGTGTTGCATATATCATTTTCAACCTCTGCATTTAAGGATGAAGTTCAAACAATTCAGAGCAGTAACTTATTTGACTATTGTCCTGCTCCTTCTTTTTTATTGTTCTCCTCAGTGCCAGGGTGGGATTCTTCTGTTATGTTTCATTGCTATGCCTCTAAAATCAACTGTCAGATGAAGATAGACTTAACAGTTTTTCTTTAACAAGGTTAGTCCTTCTAAATGCTTGAATTTAAATTCTTAAAGGTTTTATGGTCATTCTTGTACACAGAAAAATATATAATATAGCTCTTAACCAACAATCAGAAATATAGTACAACTTAGTAAGGTACATCATACTTTCACATCTCAAACTCTATAGAAGCAAGATGAATAACTGACATCAGGTATCCTTCCAAGAAGATTTATTATTAGGCCCTGAAATATATTAACTACATTCTTGAATCATCTAAATTCTATAAGCCTTTATAAATTACCATTAATTATAAATTTTACATTCCACTTAGCCAATCTATAATTTATTATTCTTCATATATTAAAATACTGCAAAACTTAGAATAATTTGTGCAGCTTAGTTTACAAAGAATTTAAGCATAATACATCACTTAAAAGTTTAATTGCTTATATTACTTTTTCAGTCACAAAGATTTTTTTTCATTAATTATAAACCATAATTCCACTTCATTAGGAATGGAATTATGATTTACACTCAGCCTCAAKAACTGTACAGGTGCTACAAAGACAAAGGCTGGGATTAGGCATGCAATTCTTCCAGCTGATGAGCTGGTTAAGCTCTCTCTGTTCCTCTGCCACTCACTGCTAAGTCTGGCCTGAGTTTGACCTAAGTCTTCTGCTGATTAATAAAACTGTTCATGTACATTAAAACAAGCCTTGGAAAATCCTTTCCAGAAGTCTCCAAAGTTTAGCCACACTATCTTAAAATTGCCATTCTTGCAAWAGATAATAGTCTAAATAACAAATACCTTAATACAGTTAATAGAACCCTCTAGAACTTTTAAACCTTAATCAGTCAAATATCAGSAGTTGCTTTGTTGTGATGCATAGTTTAAGACATTAGAGCCACTGTATTTGTAATGTGAAAGACCTGAAATTGCCATCAATAATTTTGCTGGATTCTTAAGTTGCTCTAATTTATTCTTTTGTTGAAATCAGTGTCAATTTACAACTACACATGCAAATATTTTCTAAATTAAACTTCTCTTACCTTTTCAATACTTTTCCTGATCCCACCCCCTTCACTGCTTCCCCATCTCCTCTGAGAACCGCAAGAAAATTCTTAGGAGTAACATCCTAAGGATTTGAGAAGATTAAAGTTAGATCTGATCATAAAAACAACAAAATCTTCATTTACAAAGATGGTTTCTAAAAGTTAGAATCTATGCATGGATGACAAATTCAGCCGGCCATCCTTTTCAATACACCTTTATCTAATGACTCACTTGGCTGCTGAATCATGAAATCACGGAGTGACTGGATTACTGTACTGATTTAATGAAACAATTAGGTTTACATAGCTGTTTTTCAGATTGAGTTACAACATTTACAATCCAAGACCTTCCTTCCTTTTATTTCATGTGTCAGCAYGGAAACAGTGTGAAGGTTCACCTTTATGACCAATGCTTCACTTCAAAGAATCTATTGTCTATATTCATCTTATGAAMACCAAATCTATTGTCTATATTCATCTTATGAACACCAAAYTTCATGTCAAACCATGCAGGTGAATAAACTTGATGCTTYATATTATGTGCATTTTGGAGTGTAAGCTACAGGGTGAAAGAATTTATTCAGACATTGGATAATGCTGAACCTTCCTCAGGGAAAGGGGTTTTGCTCCTACCTCCTTTGTATAGTCTTTRGGCACTCCAGCATACACATCTGAGCCATTAGGTCTATTGATGACAATGCCTTTGGTTGGATTTCTGAAAGGTAAATGGAACATAAATAGGAATAATTAGCCACAAGCCATGCAATGMCTTTAGAACAACAGGAGCCATCTCATCTGAGAGTACAGGAACTTGCACCATATGTCATTAAGTGATTTCAGAMTATAAAGGGCTTTGCACTTCAGTCAGTTACATATATTTGTCTCAGGTGTCCTTATGTACTCTCATAGTACATTCAAATATTCTATCTCAGATCATGTCAATTAATCTGAGATGTAGGTGGATGGTCTCTATCATTTCYCTCCTTGCAGTCTTGCCTTTATTCCCTTTAACACTTTGCTCCCAGTGCTGCTGTGCCKGTAATGTCTGCTGATTTTGGGGGAAGTTGTTTCAGAATTAGAGGCTGTATAAATCAACTGTGTCGTACAGGAAGCAATGATATGCTCTAGACAGTCACCCAGAATGGGACCTGTACCCATCTTCATTGAATGCTGGGAATTAATCTGATAAGATCCTCCAAAAAAGCCCTGAAAGTTGCACACAGACCTCCCCTCCCTCACAAGTTTAGGTTATTTATCTGCTGCACACTGTTATGCCTGGGAGTTAAGATCCCTTACTCTCATAACAAAGCTCTGCAGTCCTCAGTGCCACAGCTGATGCTGAGCTGTGTTCTAAGGCTTAGGAAGCTCATGAGCACATTTCARAGGAGAACTATTGTGCTGATGGCTGACATCTCTGTGCATATCACAGCAGTTTTAAGGGCTTTTCTTTCAAAACTACTACAAACTMAAAACACACTGGTGACCATGGCATGTTTGTAGTAACCATATAATTTCTGACCAGCGTACATTCATCACTTACTCCTCATTATCAGCAATGTCATCATACATCATGACAACGATCTGCTCATCTGGAATTCCATTTCGGTGTACAATCTGGTACGCATGGCACACATCTGCCTGAAATTAAGCAAATTTTCATTACTAGTTTTAACAGAAATGTTACCTTTGATACCAGAAGCAAAACAGAAACCAGAAGTTACTTCAGACTTGGTACAGATAACAAATTTAACATGAAGCTCTCAGCAATATTCTCCATTGTATGAGAAAATCAAAATAAAAACCTTCTGCAGTGACAGAGAAATCCAAAGTGTGCCAAGCTGACAAAAAGAGTTGGATTTCCACCAATTTCCCYTAGTTCTGCACCAAGCCTGCACAGCTAAGGATTGAAGGCTGTCCTTGACTTAAGCAAGTATCATTTACCAATCTCATCTATGCAAAGATTTYATTACATCTTGCTTTACTATGAGATGAGAACTTGGCTTAAGGAATTTTTTTTTAAATAATGTATTTCTTACTCTGCAGAGCAAATAATTCAGGGCACATCAGATTTYAGTGGAAAACAAGAATTGCAAAATTTCTATTCCGGCTCTTTTGCTGATTTGTACAGGATATGAATAAGCATATTTTCTTTACAGAACCATCTTCCYATGACATAGAAATAACAACACCCATTAAAGTGATATTACAGTAAATGCAGAGCTCTAACAGAATGCTAACTTCTTTGTAACCCCAGCCCAAATGATTCTCTTCTTTAAAACTTACAGTCCCTGAGTGCCCTAATGGAACATTAACAATCATTCCTAAACTTGAGAACTAGAACTCACCAAATGCTAGGAAAAGCTGTGCAGGATTAAAGGAAGAGATCTCATCTAACAAATGCACACTCCAAATGCAGGCAGGAAGCAAGCTTTAAAGCTTACTTGTGTTGAACTAATCTAATTTGCCAATTTGGAAACCAAATTGATGTGATTTAAGTAGACCAGTGTCTGTTTAGATTACTTTTAGGAGTACTAGTGATTTTCCTTAGTTTAACCAAAAGGACACTGTAAAATACTGTAACTTTATAATCCTTGGTCTTCTAAGTGCAGATAAAAATGAAAAGAGAAGATAGTTGTACAAGATTCTGTGAAGGGTGAGGCACATACWATGCTAATGAACTCTCCAACAATAAAATCTCTTTATGTGACTAACCCTAAATGTTAAACTGTTCTTACTAAAGCAGTTCCATTTCCTACTTCACAGGTCAGCAGTCTAGCTTCTCTTCCACCTATCCCAGACAATYTTCCAGTTAGTTTTCCATTTCCTTGTATGTCATTGCTGCCTCAACAAGTCAAAACATTGTGGTTAAACAGAATTAGGAAGGTATTGCATATAATATGAAACAGAAGAGCACAGGTTTGACTGAGAAGATATTTGATTTTCACAAGCAACTCAAGCAGAAGAAAACACTAATCAGGGCTTCTCTACACTGATTGATGAGTAGATCATAGATCCCTTCTCACTCTCCAAAATCTCACACACCTCTGTGATGCTGACAGGAACCTTCACAGGCTGAATAGGGAAATGCTTAGGCATGCAGTGATACAGTATCACTGTATTCAATCAGCAAGTGTCTGTGCTCCCACAGACATGTGGCTGGCCAGTAGCGACTTTGGAGGTGTTTCAACTGATCCCAAGTACCCAAAATAAGCTAAACTTTGTAAATGCATATTTTCAGGGKTTTTTTTGTTTCCTCTCCTTCCTTCCTTCTAGTTCATTCACTGTTTGCTCAGTATGCCCTGTTTTAGCAAATAGTAGTCATTAGCAAAATCCCTACCATAAAGGAAGACAGATCAAAGTAGTCAATGCCCTTCAATCTCAACTTATGCCTGTTTGGGGCTTGTCCCAGCCTTTTAAGGCTTTTGCAAAGGGAACTGCTGGTAGCATAATKATATCACCAGTAAAGCCTAGAGCAGCAAAAACATGCATTCCTGCTAAAACTCCATTGACTAAAGTAGGAATGTTATGAGTAAACAGGCAGGGTTTATTGCATAGAATTAGCTGACCTAATTAGCCCCCTTTGATATTGCTCATGATTGGTCCCTGTGTACACATAAAAACCCCATAAATCTCTACAAAACCAGAGTAAAAGTTTGCAGCTAGAGCAGGGAGGTGTATGTAGAGTATTTCCTGTTGATGTCTAACTGCCTCTCAAATACTGCTATTTGACCCTGTTTCTGAAATATTTCTGGCATATCTGCACCTGTAAACCACTCTAGAAGAAACAGCTGTTCACTGGTTCAGATCTCTTATTGGTCTTATTCTTGATGGTTTAACATGTGAAATGYGTGCTACGAACATTTACTGGATAAATTGTCACTAAATCATGTTTCTGTGACTGTGATTTGGGTAGGGCAGCACCTGCCCSACACAGCACAGGAAAAGGTGCAGCTATACAGCTCCTGCTGCACACTGACCTTATGGGKAGCTCCAAAATGGACACTGTTAAGGGCATGGTTTAGACCTTTCACCCCCTGGTTAGTCTAAACCCTTTGCTACATCAGCAAATTCTGATGGAAGAGCTGCTTAAATAATTAACTCCTAGACTTTGAAAGCATGAGGATCAGAGAGTGAATTACCCTGTTTTCCTGRCACCCCAATTTTCCTCTGCCATACAGCTGTTTACACATTTGAATGACACAGCTTTTAAGCAAACTGCCTGGGGGGATTTTTGGAAAAATCAAGTTGTTTATGACACAAGCTTGCATAAATAGGTCCTAAGGAGAAAAGCTTGGACCTATGTGAAATTGGTTATTTCCTGTCCTAGGACTGCTAGGTTCATGGCTGAAAGGAACTGTCAGCTTTACGTTAAAGCAGCACAATTCCCACTACAGCTGTGCTGAAATGTCATAGCCTAAACAAGAATGAACTCTAATATACAAACAAAGTAAAAGAATATGTCTGAAGTGCCAGCCATGTCTTACTCCTTTGCTTAAACATACATCAGTGAATCTGCCCAAAGATATAACTCTATCAAGAATTTAGGAAAGGTTTCCTGGGAGTTCAGTTTAAATTTTGTAAGCACAGTCAGGAAACRTTAATTGAAGGCCAAGGCAGCCTTAGTGTCTGTTACCTACAAGAGAGGAGAATTTAAGACTGTCCTGGAATAAGATACTGCTCTGGCTGGCAGTGTCTAGGACACTGAATAAATACAGTCTCTGACCCAAAAGCTCAGTAAGTGTAAGACTAAAAACAACAACTGAAAACAGACTCATGTATACAAATTCTTTTTTTTTTTTTTTTTTTTAGTTCTAATTTTGCCAGACTTTTTCAGTCTGGCATTTCTCTTGAGGATGCATTCCATCTTTAGTAAGACTCTTGTTTCACATCAGGCTTTTCCAAAAACTATGTGGGTTTGAGCATCCAGGAAGCAAGGGTCTATCTCTYTTTCTGATCTGATGTGAAGCCAGCTTTAGATTTGAGTTAGCTGGTACGTTCATCACACAGAAGAGCCAGACTATTTCTTCTAATGACAACTCGTTTGTTGAGTCATTCTCTAAATCTGTCAGAAGCATTTAGCACTGTATTTGCTCATGTATGCCACTAAGAATTCCAGAGGTATTTTATCCAGGTCTTTGTGCAGCAAAGAGCTGAGCCACTTTCCCTAGGAACAGGGGGAGTACTCTTGAACAGCAGCCAGTCTCATAATAGAAAGCTACTACAGAGAAGCCAGAGTAACTGCTGAGGAGCAGAGAGGAGYACACTGATAGCCCTTCCACAGCCCAAGCAACTCTAATCAAAACCACTAAAGTAAGGACAAAAATGCCAAAAAACTGAGAAGCCATAAGCACAAAGCAATGTAATGTACAAGCTAGCCCTGCAATGACAGTAAGCCTATCACACTGGGCTCTATACCACACAAAACACTTAAATTTTATTTTAGSAACTGGATGAGATAAAAATGTAAGACAAGTTTAGGTCATCCTGATTAGGAAGAAGTCCCAGTTCAGCCATCACAGTGGAAGCAACTGCCTGCAAAGTGTGAATCTAGCTCATATTAAGCACATATGGTGGTTTTTCTCCTTTTCTATCCTTGGTTTATACTGATAGTGGATCCTAACCACTGACATCTAAATAACCAGTCTTAAGCAAAGTTTCAGATTCCTTGAGGTCACAGGTGCAAATTCAGTGTTTCCTGGGCCTGCAAAGTCTTTACAAACTTATTATTCCTGGGGTCTGTACAGCATTTCATGTATGAAATGAGGTATTTTTGTATATGTAATCTATTTCTTCTGCTTTTGTGGTTGCTCAGTCAGATGAACACATTACCACCAGYTAATTACAATTCAGTACATTTTGACCATATTGAGGCAGGCAGCATGAAAACAACTGGAGCTCACAAAATAAAAATGTAATACAAACATGCAACATCATGTATTAACTGTACCCTGGACAGCTGMTCTGAGCAACTGAAACCCAGAGATGTGTCTGCTGAGTTCTCAAATTACAAAGGGACATTATGAGTGCTTAGTTGCATGAAGGGAACAGCAACAAGTCTGGTAATAAAAAAAAGCTACATTGAGTAACTACTTACTGGAACACATCTACAAATCCACTTGTACTCAGACCAGGTCAGAGAAGTTCTGGGGAAGAAGGGTGATGGCAGGAGTGAGCTGAATTAGAGTACAATATATTTTCCTCTGCAGTTTCTCCCTTGGAAAGCAAACAAATTACACAAATGTGCAATTCTGGAGCAGTGCTTTGATTTCTTATAGCACAGGTATGGTTCTTCTGAACAATACCACATGGTTCTAGGTGTGTTCACTATGTGTTCTGAAGCACAGAAGTGAAAGACCAAGTCCTATTCCTGGTTCCACTCTAAGTGACTTTGGCAAATAATTTAATTACTTAAAATGTTTTTGCTCCTACCTCTGGAAGGTAGGGAATCCTAACACACCAAGAGATGGTGATCAGTCTGCATATTTTTACAAATCTGTTAGAACTCCTCAGATTTCTGTAGCATATTTTCTCCTCKGAATAACTCTCCTAAAAGTCTATCATTCTGCTTGTTTTGCTGGGAACAAATTTCTCCAATTTTTTAATACCCAAGGCACCCTTGTCTGGATGACACTTCATGTCACACACGAGGACTTCCCATGACTAACTGCTGGGTCTGTCTCACCACATGTCACTGCTACCATGCATGCTCACACCCACCAGGCCCTTAGATTGGCCAAAAAAGGCCACTAGGCAGAACAGCATTAGCATTAGCACWAGGCAGAACCTGCTGCTGTGCTGCCTCCTGTGGGAATTGAGCTTTTTCATAACAAGTTAAGATGCACAGTATCTTGCTCAGGACAGGCAAGTAAGAACCAGCCTCATTCTGAAGGATCCTTCATACAGACTCTTTTACAGTGCTGCTTTTGTAACTTTAATAGGATTATTACTGGTGTTCTAATTTTCTTCTTTCCAAATGTTAATACCTGAAGCAAGTGACAGTTTAAAATACAGAGACTCCTAGTATTTMAGTTCAGAACAATCCAACATGGCAGATATTGTGCATTGCTAGTTGACATTATCTTCAAAATTAGGTATTTAAAAAAATCCTGTTCTCCTTTTTCTAACATTAAAAATAAATTAACTATCTGCAAAGCATGACCACACTCAAAAGTTAAGAGGCTTCTGTGAAGCTAGCATGTTACAGAGATTCACTCACTGTTGGACACAAATATGTAAGGGTGGATCTTGTGYTCTTCATAACCCTATTTTACCTGGCAGATGCACTTGCCATTGCAGGCTCACTGACAGAGAGACTAAAAACTGTGCCCAGGCAACTGAGAAAAGGAATTCTCATGAGCCACAGCTTCAATTGCAGTTTTATTTAAAGAATTAATGTTGTAGTAGTAACTCCTCCTAGAATGGAAGGGAGCCAGCTAGACTGGTTATACAGCAATAGCAACAAAAAGAGCACAACACAGTAATTACATTTACACACTCCAAGACAGGTAGCAATCAAGCACAGCAGTAGTATTTTCATCATTGTTTCCCAATTTCAACTTTAAAATTCTTCTTCAAGATTTAATTTTAAATAGGAATAGTTAATATTAAGGCTGTAATATTCCAACTATAATTATCAGGTGATATCTACAATGTAAGGACCAGGAAAGTCCCTAAAATCTGTTTGTCAGAGTGTTTAGCTAGCACTTGCCAGTGACAGGTTGTTCTTCAGATGCAACAACATTGTCAGTCTGATTAATTTAGTTTTAAGCTCACCACTATGCTGAAGTTCCAAACTGATTGTGAGCCTAGAAGAAGAAACATACACAAACCCCAGGRTGCCTAACACACAGAAGGCTCATTTGTTCCTCAATCAACCAAGAGGATGAAGCCTCTCTAYATTTTACAGGCAGTTACATTAAAAATAATAAAATACTTTAAAAGTTCCAGCATTCAGCAATTCAACCACTACATTTCATGCAACTCAGTTTTAAAAATGCTGATTTTGTACACTAGTATTTAACCAACAATACTATAATAAACTATTCTTCTAGCATTTARAAATATATAAATGTACACACAAATCAGAATTAAATTGATCCTGTTCTCCAGGAAAGCCAAGCTGCAAATTTAGAGCAAAGATAGCATTTGCATAGATTAATCTGTTTAAGGGATTGTCCAGCAATTCCCCAAGGGAAAAGTGCTGCAGAAGTTTCCTGACTGCTGATTATAAATCTTGAACTTAATCAGAATTAAGTCATTTGGATTTAATCCTGTCCATAGTGACACCCACACTCAGCCCAGAGTTTCACAACCCACTGGCTTTCCCAGCAGCATTAGACTTGGGAGTTCCTGTTCCCTTTCCTCCTGTTTCTGCCACTCACTTTGTTCCCTGCACCCTGCTGCACCCTATCTTTGTTATGGTAACATAATTCTGAGGCCGTGCTGTTGAACACAGCCAGCAAACTGGTTCAGGTTAAAATGAACCCCCTTCCATATGTCCTCCACTCCTCAAAASATAATAATGCATTTGCAGCCTTCAGAGATTTTTTTAACTAGGAAAAAAGGAAGCTTCTCATAACATTACGAAAAGAGGAAAGAAATGGAAAGAAACACACGTGTCTCAAAATGAGGTTTACCTCTAGATATCCTCTGTACAGCTGCAAGTTGGGGTTAGATCCTCTAGCCTTGTTAGTAATAGAGTATTTACCCTAAAAGGCACAGGTCTCCCAGGATGCAGAAGTGTGATTAGAGGAAGAATACTTCTCCTCTGGTAATGACAGCTTTTTCAAGAGGTTAGAGTTGTATGCAAAAAAAAACCAAAACCACATAGTCAAAATGAGTAGTGGAAGGGAATTCCTGGGGTGGTAACAAAAATAACTAAGAGCCGGTTCTGAGCAAACCTTGCTGCTGTTTGCTTTGAAAACTTCACACACCTGGGAGTCTAGAAGTAGAAGCACTTGCTCAAATGACAGAAGGTCTAAATTAGTCTAGATGATAGGCAGCTATCACCTTCCTGCAAGTCTGGGAGCTGGCATTTTCTGGAGCATGGACAGCATCAGCATGTGGAACAGGGGTCCTTACCTGGTGRCGATAGTTGTACCAGCCATTGGAACCTGCAACAATCACCACCCAGTGCTTGCCTCCATCTTCAGGCTCTTCCATGGGGAATGTGCTGATGCCCAGAGCACAGCCCAGCAGCAAAACTGCTTTCAGTATCATCTCTCCTCTTTCTTTACTCCACAAATGGAAGAAAATTCTCCTAATGAAGAATTTTGAGACAAGTAAATGAGACGACATCAGCCAATAAAAAAATKCAAAACAAATATCAGCAATATCCCAACTAGAAGCTTTTCTTGGTTGTGGGGTTTTTCTGTTTGTTTTACAGACATTTAACCCAGAGTACAATTTTGGGTCATATCTTCCTTTAGCACCAAGCTGCTACTAGTTACAATAGCTTTTTGTCAGCTTTCAAATCTGACTGAAAGCAATTCTGAATAGGACAACCAAGTTGTTCAGCTCCCTCCAGTTGTTTCACTCTMTACTAGCTGGCAATGAATAAGTCTCAAATACAAAGCAAGCCTCACTATCAATTACTTAACAGATAAAACTCTTTCAGATTAAAACTGTTCTTTTGGTCTCTGTTTATGTGATTTCCTGATTTCCACTCAGTGGCAATTAGCCCATTATTACTGAGTCAAATCCCAGGCGATGTAGGGCACTAAGGACATGGAAAAGTGGTGGGGAGTTGGAAGGTCAGAATGTCACAAAAGCTCACTGTGCCCACAATACCAAAGAGGGTGGRAAGAGGCCATTCCACTGTGCTGCTCAAGATGCAGCCCTAACTGCTGGGGCTGGGGGGAAGTGCAGGCTGTGAGAGCCTCACGCTACTTGTGCAACCTTTTATGCTAGCGGAGAGCAAATGTGAACCAGTACCACATGAAAGAGCAGCATTTTTGCCTCCTTTCCTCAATGGTTACATGTTTGCACACGGTGCATAGTGAGAAAAACACATCTGAGCCTGTGAATGACAAATTTAGAAAAGCAGAGCACAGGGGAGTTTTGAGCCCATGCAGAAATGGCTCTTTCTACTTTCTTGAGAGGACTAGAAGTAGGGTCCTTGCTAGTGAATGCCCTGAGCACCTTGATTGTCTGGTAAAGCATTTACTCTACAAGCAAACTATCTGGCCACATCCAATCACAGGTTTAAGGTCTGCTTTTCCAATTGGGGTTGGGGGAGGGCAGGCAGGTTCCATATACTGGTCACAGTCTCAGGTCTGCTGCATCTGATGTGAAACCCTGAAAGCAAACTCCCCTGAAGAACTGCATGCTCCTGGCACATGCATAAGGATTACACATTTCCTCATGCACTGAGAGAGGGGATTTTACACCTGCCTACTCACAAATACAAGATCCTGGAAGTAAATAATTGCTGCTAGGTATGGAAGAGGTRTTGTAGTAAGAGGCAGAGTAGTCTACTTTAACATGGCTTTGTCTGGAATAAAAGCTGGAAACCCCCAAGCCATTCAACACAGTCACAAGGCAAAATGTCAAAACTACCATTAAACCAAGTAAACAGTATCTAAGYCAGCCCCAGTACCCCAGTCAAAACTACCCATCTGCAGCCACTCAAATGAGGCTGGAATAGAGAAGCAGCCAGATCCTCTCCAAAGCAGCTGTGTTCAGAGAATACTACTAACCCAACACACAGCATGGGTTCACTGGCCACTAAGATTTAGTCTTGCAGGCAGTAGTATGAAAAATATACATATGCATATATTATAYWTTATATATATATTTAAAAGTTGGGGGTTTTATCCTTTTTAGTGGAGCTAGCACAAAGTAAGGAAGTCTTGATGGTCTAAACAGATCCAAACATTAACTGTTATGAAACTGCTTCTTCCAAACACTTATCTTTCAGGAAGAAGCCACTCCTGTCACTGCCTGTAACACTTGGAGCAAGAATAATACAGAGTAACTTAACAATTTAGGGTTTGTTGACTTATTAGCTTCTTCAGCACACAGGCAGATATGAAGGAATAAGCAGATTTTTTATTAGATGGTTATACTCTTCCATGTTAAGCTGGAATTGTAAAGTTTTGTCATTGTTGCCAAAGAATGTGGCTTTGTATGGCAACTCTGCTTGACCTACCTTGTCACTTCTTCCGATGATAAGACATACAAAATAACATCATCCTGTCACTTCTTCAGATGATAAGACAAATAACATACTGTGCTGAAGATGCACTGTGTCTACAACATCCATAAAATCTGGCTATTCTGTTGCCTACAGCCTGGCTAAGATTCAAACCAACCTGCACAGAACTTTTGTAAAGTGCCACTATAGACCACAGGCCAATGAGCCTATTCATTTCCAATATTCAATTTCAGGTATATCTAACTCTTGAAATATTAGGCAAGAAATGAAAATCAGTATTGTGTGGACAATCTGCTTATAAATCTTAACTGAGTTTGACTTACTGGAATATTGAGCTGAATTTCCTGCACACAGATCCCTCAGAGCTCAGTGTCCATATGATAACATTTCTCCAACTATAACATGAATTATGTTTACATTGGAAAAAAAAAAAAGAAAGAAAGTTAATGGTCCAGATTAAGTGCTGGACATCCTTTCACCTGATGCTTAGCTCTTTGAGATAGCATTCATCAGAATCCAGGGCATATCAACAGAAACGGTGCTGGTGCCAGCTGTTCACCAGGCCATATAACATGATGGCTAATTTCAAGGGAGGTCCTGGCACACAGACATCCATCACATGGAAACACTCCCTGCCACTATCAGTTAATGATATACCAGGCAAATGGAAACAGTTTGATGGGATTGTCTTTCCTGGTGAGTTCACACTCCTGACTACACTCACAAGGATGCACAGTTCTCAGGGCCCCAGGCAGAACCTTTGAGCAGGCCCTGCTGTGCCACACACAGGTACCACAGGTGTACCCCACACCTGCCTGCCAACAGCCCCAGCACAGAAAATCCCTGAGCCACATCAAGAACAGAGACTTCTGTACCACAGGTGTACCCCACAGCAGCACTGCACCCTGCCTGCCAACAGCCCCAGCACAGAAAATCCCTGAGCCACATGAGAACAGAGACTTCAGCTACCTCAGGCAGTCCCTCCATGAGGCATTCAAGAGTCTTCCAGGTAGTACAAGGGTATCTAGGTTTTCACATTTCTCTCCTCTGCCGAGACAAAAGTTGTGACTGATGCAGAACACCCAGGAAAAAAATATAAATACCAAGAAACATTGCACTGTACTAGCATATCATACATATTTTGTCATGGATAATTTAGAATAGAAAAAAAMCTCCTCTTTGGCACAAATTAATGACATATAATCTCTCTTATCTGTCTTTTCCTATACTATAATTAAATCAAATTAACTCCAGAAAGAAGGGAGGAAATAAAAAAAAMCAGACATACCTCAATGGACTAGTACACTGTAACTAATAAATGCTCAGCTCCCTGAATTTCTCTAAGCAGCACTTAAAATAGGCTTAAACACATGCAGTGGGAATGGGTCTTCATTGTTTGTTTCTAACTACTGCTTAAAAAAAATCCACACCAAACCAAACAAAGTACAAACAAACAAATGCTGATCAAACAAAGAAATATACTCACACACACACATATTCCTACTTGTTTTAAAGAAGGCCTCTGAGTGCAATGGGCAATTTAAAAGGCTTTGTTCAGGGTTGTGTTGTAGGAGTTCTTGACCTACAGTTGAGAAGAGAAAGCTCCCCATCACATGCTTTGTCTTCAAGTCATATTAAGAGAGAGCAGCTCAGCTGACCAGCTTACCACAGGTACAGAAAAAGCCTTTCTCTGAAGATCCATCACATGCAACCAATCCTACATCACATGCAGATGAAGACTGTGTGGAAAAACTAAAAACTTGCTACAAGATAATCTTGAAGCTTTGGTTGATCCACAAAATATCCTAAGATTTGATCAGCTCTGTCTAGTCTTTCTGACAGAAGAGTTAATCAACTCTGCCTGGAGACCATGCCAGGATAAAGTGCAGTGGGTTCAGCATCACACCACCACGTACACATGCAGGTAATGCTGCTGCACACTTKGCACAATCTGTGGAAGAAGCACATCCAGAATTGGGTGGCTCTTGCAGAACAATTCACTCTTAAAACCAGTCTGTCCTGACAGAGGTGCTTTGACCACTTCCCACCAGATAGCTAGCATGCATCTCTGATTTGATAAGAGAGGGTGCTTTGGAGAGCCCACATCTGGAAATGGCTGGCTGCTGCAGGAACAATTTTTCTGGCCAATTGCCGCTGCCTGAGTTCACAACTTTCCTTTGGGAAACAGTCCTTTAAGATCAATACTCTTAGAACAGGATAGCACTCTAAAGAATGGGCTTTGAGTTGATCAAAGTATTTTCCACTACCTTTTAAAGCAATATTGACACTTCAGTGGGTTGCACTCGAAATACCTTAAGCACAGTCCCCAAGAGCTATATAAACAGAAACCATATCTCTATTTTACTTGCATGAGAAGTACACTAACAGTAACCTTGCTGAAAARTAACAGCCTTAAGCTGGTCAGATGACCACTAAAGCTCTTCTGCAAAGTCTTTCTTAACAGCTCACTTCTTATAACTACTAGCCTTTGAGATTCCCAAATCAAGCCACAGTTCCTTTCTCCACAGAGTGCTTGCATATTGCCTGCCACTTAGAYGCTGATTTCCACAAAATATGTGACAGTCTTCCTCACAGGAAACTGATGTCCACAGTTCYGTCAGCAATGTTCCACCCACATGCTGTGCTGGCTGCTACAAAAACAGAAGCACCTAAACCTGTGATTAGGCCCCTGCACAAATAATCTGATTTTCTTTCTGCACTTGTGTTATAGAAAGAAAAAAACCTTCACCGCTACAAATTCTAGCATGGTATGTTTGGAAGGAGATTATTGTCCCTGTTGCAAAACATTTCCTTACAAAGTCTGCTAGTAACCATTCTATGAACAGGCTTAGTATGATTAGAACTTGTAGTAAAATATTTCTGTTTAGCTACTGAAGATGTATAAGCCACTTTTACTGTAAAAACCCATGATTTTTAGTTAACTCAGAATGATTCTTGATGTTAAATAAATGTATTTAAAAGTAATTACAAATAAAGTTCATTCTCCTGTTTGCAGGTTTACTTTTCTCAGCATCAGAAATGGTACAATTTACCTGCGAGTAAAAAAAAACCAAAATCATTCCTAGAATTGTTGGTMAGCTAATATACCTGGTTTAGGGGATTTTTTTCTCTACACGTTTAAAAAAAATCCAGATTCAAATTTGGCAAACCTTAAGGCTTCGATAAAACTACTTCTGCTATTCACTTTCTTATCTGCCTGCAGATGTACAAAGCCTCTGCCATCACATTCTGATAGTAAGAAAAAACAGATACCACAACGCTGCACGAGTAATRATTTTGTTAAATTGCTTGAGTTGCATAGGGGGTATAAGTGTAAAASAGTAAGACAGGTAAGGGTAAGAATGTCTGCTCAGCAAACATGGAAATGCTGGGAACACGGAGAGAATGAAATTCTGCAGAAGTTATTACGCAGAAATTCCAGTGTGATTGATATTACACAAGATTCCTGCACTCCACATGTCCTTTACAATGGTTTATCTTAGCCTTTCAGATCTTGGCTACAAAATTTATGTTAACGCGCAAATACAGACATCCAGCACATGCTCCATCCTATACTACCTCCAAGCAGAGCCTCATGCTACGGCAGGGCTGTCCACCAGCTATAAACAACCAGCCACAGCGCAGCGCCTTTCAGGCATGCCCAGCTCTCCGCAGAAATCCCGTAAATAGTTACTCCATCCTTTTCTCCGGTTAAAAATGCATTACTGGTGATTAAGTCTAAGCTGCTGCCACTGCTTCCTCCCCAACTCCCCCGTCTCCCTCCTGTGCCAGCCCCGGGCAGTGCCCCTCGGAAGGAGCCGCTCTGAGCCTGTCTCTCTTCCAGCACGGAGGGATCAAACACAGTTCCCAGGCCAGGCGTGCCAGCCCAGGGCCGGACGGGGCGCCGGGCGAGGCGGCGGGGGCTCGGCAGGGCTCGGAGCCCGGGAAGGACACCGACACCCTCGGCCGCTCCCCGGGGAGGCGGCGGGGCCGCTCCCCCGCCTCTGCCTCTGCGGCCGGGCAGCGGAGCGGAGCGGGCCGTCCCCTGCTCACAGCTCCCTTCGCTCAGGCTAACCCCGCGTCCTTCCCCCCGTCCGGAGCCCCCGGACAGCGCAGCCCCGCCGCCCTCACCAGCTCGTGCGGAGGAGTCGCCGCCGCGGCCGCTGCGACTACGGCGAGCGCCGTGCGGAGCCGGGCGACCGCGGCGCGCGGGGGGCGGAGCCGGRTCCGGCCAATCGCGGCCGGGCGGAGGCGGGGCCAGACATCCCCCCGGCCACACTACGAGCCCCAGCAAGCCTGGCGCCCCACTGACTCAGGCGGCCGCGGGCCCTGCGCGCAAAGCTTTTTGGGACTTGTAGTTCGGCGGCTGCGGAGYGAGTGGCGCGGTCCCTCGTGCTGCAGGAGTCCCGGGAAGCTCCTCTCGCGTTGGCGGGGTCGGCGCTGCGGGYGCGCCGGGAGCCGCCGGGGCACTGGCGATTGCGCAGATTGTGCACGGGACACGAACGGGGCCGCGCCGGCTGCRCCTTCGGGGAGGATGGGGCAGGAGGCCCAGGACGGGAAGGCAGAGGAATGTGCCAAAGGGAATCCGTGAGGTGACAGAAGGAGCCGAGCGGCCCCTCGCGGTCCTGGCGTGTCTCACGAGGGCGGCCCGTGCGCTGCCCACGCCGGCCGGGGCCGTGCTTTGCCCCTGCCGGCTGCGGGCCGGGGCAGGGCGGGCTGAGCCGCACGCACCCGCMGGGGCTGGGGCTGTGCACTGACTCCCCTCTCGGGTTTCAAAGGCAGAAGGAAAAGCGAAGATCCTTTGTGAAAAGTAGAGGCACATGTTTCCTCGCCTGATCAACCACGTACAGAGAAGCACACTGGCGTCCTCATTGCATACGATAAAAACCACTTGCATGTCTGTAAAAAAAAAAAAACAACAACTAGCTTTGCATTTTGTGACCGACTTTTTGAATGTCTGCAGAAAGTCATAGTTTTGTTSTGACTCTGCCGTTTGCATTGTCTGCACCCACTCAGCTTAGCTTATGATGATAAATGTGAAAGGTCATTACAGGTTGTTCATCAATCCTTCCCTGGAGCAGTCGTGCCCAGTGACCTGACGCGGCTCCTGACACAGTCTAGSTGATAGAATTCAGGTCACTTCAGAATCACTTTTTGAACTGACAAAGAACACCATGCTGATTATCCAGCAAGAGAAAAAACAAGCCAGGAATCTTAGTTTCACCTCATTTAATTCCAGCCTAGTAGCCRTGTGGGTTATGCTTGTTTTATTATCCTGCTGTCCTAAAAGATATCTAATATCACTTAAAAGCATTGCTGACCCATCATCTAAGTCCAAAGGTGCTTCTTAGAGCTGGGCTACATGAGGTACGTACGCCTTTTTCCAGCTGTCACTTCCCAGAAACCTGATACAGTCGTTGCCAAATAACTTATCTATAACCAATGCATGAATAAACATTAGCAGGATGTTCTTTTTTGTGAGATACATGGGAAGACTGCTGCAAGAATCCTTAAACTCTGTTGAAATGTGTTGGGCAGATACTGAAGACACTTGAAGCCTTGGATCCCTGTAAATGTTCAAGTCTGGGTTGGATGGGACTTTGAGTAACCTGGTCTAGCACGGCAGGGGGGACTGCAACAGGATGATCTTTGGTCCCTTCCAGCGTGAATCATCCTATGGTGCTATGAAACAATTTGCTCTGGCTCTGACAGTGCTAAAAAGCGAAAGTAACCGCCAGCCATGTCTCATAACAAAACTTGAATGCTGTGGAAGGCAGTTCCAGCAACCCACCAAAGCCACACGCTACAAATGATATCTAACATGCTACCAAATTCTGAAAGTGTTTATTAATATGAACCAAAAAAAAAAAAAAAAAAAAGAAGAAGACCCAAATGTGAAAACCTTCAAAACTGCAGATAACGTATTTTTTTTCTTAACAGCTTTCCTACAAACCAAAAGGCTGCCAAAGGGTAAGGGTGGGCAGAGGATTGTTGTACATCCAACATTGCTAACACCAGGCTGGACTGGCAGTGCTGGCATTGCAGTAATAGTTCTGGTTACACGCAGGTTTCCCAAAAAAGATTTTCCAGATTTTTGGCACAACTCTGGAGAWGTCTTAACACAGGTGTTTATGGTTCCATGCCACTAACTTAACAGCTGACAAAATTCGGACTGCAAAGTTGATTTTGCTTTTAATCTAGCAGAACAGRTACTTCAGAAAGTGTACAGGAAGCCATACTGGACTGCACCCACACTTTCCTTTAASAGCAGCTGAATAGATCAAGATTTTTCTAATGAGTCAAGGACATATTTTAACTGGGAAAGAATGGACTGGCTTTATAAATTGATCATATTTAGGGTGTGTACCTTTTTAAGCTTCCTTAGCCTATTTTAAACATTTTAACAAATGCTTATTCTTTGTAGTTGCACTAACTTGATAACTAATAGCAGAACAAAATGAGAAATTCTAGGAAGAAAAAGCTAGTATTTGAGGTGAAAAGTGGAACAGGTTTATGATAAATAAAAAGGTGTGCTGAGCCTGGTCTTTCCACATCTTCACCAGCAATGAGATTAGATTTGTCAGTCTAGCACTGACACATGACTAGCTGCCTTGTAAGGGCAAACATCAGACATGGTTATTCTGTGTGTTTGGAACAAGGGAAGATTCTCATTTTAGCAAAAGTAATAGATTACTCATGGGGTGATCTTAGCTATCAAATGATTAAAGGAAAAAGCAATGTTCATCTTTATTTTGGGAGGAAAATAATTTTAATACCTCCAGAATATCCACAGAAAACTGTGGGGGAAAAAAAGCCAGTTATAAATAGGATAGCCAGAACAGGTTTCTCTGAAGTTGAGTTCTGTTTTCTATTTAGTTCGTTGCAGACAGTTGTGAGTGTCCTCATATCTGACTGGCATATTTCCTAAACTTCACTACATGTGTCCTCTTGATAATGATTTTTTTCCTGCACACAATTAGTATCTAAATATATGATATGTTTGCAGTATCACTGTGGATGTCTGCACTTSGGTTCCAAACAATTACATTACCCATTGCCACTGTCAGGGATAATGCTCTTTTCTCTCTCTGTTGGTTAAAATACGCTTCCTCCCWTTTTATGGTCAAGCTTGCCCTGACAATCTATACGTCTGCAACCCCAGGATCAATCCATGTAATTCACAATTAAGGCAGGAAGTTGCCAAACTGGCCCAGTGTCTTTCACCCAGCACTCACATCATGAGCTGGTCTTACATTCTTTGCATATAATTCCATCTTCTTGTTAGAGGTAAACCTCTACCCTTTCAAAGACTTATTCTGAGTACCTTGAGGTTATGAAAATGCATGAAGAAAGGCATATGACAGAATACAAAAAAAAAAACCAACCCTAAATCATTACATGACATTTTACTCTCCAGACTTGGTATTCCTTAAGTTGCTATTTTTTAAACATCAGTAGACACTTTTGATGTCCAAACTTTGATAATTCTGGCAGTGTCTAGGAGGGATGGCTTTGTTTCCTGCTAGAAGAATAATATGCTAATTCTGTCATTTTTATATAGAGGAAGGACACTGCAGAAAAAGTGTCACTGGGATTTATTACAGGAAAATAAATAGGAGCAACAAAAGAAAATGCAAACAGTAACAACAGAAAGATTGAAAGGATGTATGTGTGTGTGTGTTCTTAATTCAGTTGAGTTACACTGAGGAAGAAGGAACACAATACAAAACAATACAATACAATACAATACAATACAATACAATACAATATACTTTCTGTCTTTCATTTTAACACAAAAGTGAGGATGCAGCAGTGGAGACAGAGGAACCTTTCCAGGGCAAAAATGAGTGATCTAACTCCAAATACTCCAGCCATGAGTAAGCTACATGTTCTAGCCAGGGCCTATTGCATTGCACCCCTGCACCTTGTGTAAACYCATGTGCCAACAGTTACAGCCCTAGGCAGAGTTAAGAATGTCCATCATTTCATGTTGAAATGGAGTTCTTCTAAAAGTCCTCCTCAAACTTACCTTAACATTTTCCATACTACATGTTTATGGAAAAACTGCTTTCTGATCATTTTCAATTTATAAATCRTTCAGTGATACCAACGAAAAGTACAAGGGATGGGGGCATGAAGGGTCCAGCAAAAGAAAACAGAATTGTGCCTCTATTTACAAATTCTCTAGCTGAGATGCTTTTGCACYTGTATGCTTTGAAAAGTTCTATTAATTATTAAGTAATTAAAAAGAAAAAAAATCTTTGAAGGCCTTCTAAAGCAGATATTCCCTTTGGCTTTGGAAGTCCCTGAGTCAAAATTCTAAGGAGAGTGTAGCTGAGAAATTCCTTCTGTCCTGTTACTGTGCCTTMCTTCACTAGTTGCAGCTGGCCACGTTCAGAGAGGGATTTGTGCTTTGACTGGCCTTTCTAACCAAGAAAATTATGTTCAGTCAGGGCTGTGGCTTTTTGCTTTGTTTCTAAGAGCAAAGCAAAAAGTCATCTGGACAAGTTCCATATCTTCAGATCCCAGAAGTGCACTGAGGGCTGATGATTAAAATTCTTACATGTTCATTAGCACTGAGCATGATCCATCCCCAGAGTTTGTACATTTTGACCAGACCAAACGTGCTTTGCTCTGTTCAGAAGGATTTCACCTTTAGTTCCTTCTCACCATACCTCAGTTCCCCACTGGAATGTGGAGATGGTGACAGCAGCAGCCTCAGGGGCATGGTGTGTGAGCTGCACGGGCAGAGGTGTGTCGCAGACATCTTTAATGAGAAATCCTTTCTTAGGATTTCTGAGAGCTGCAGTTCAGCGACAAATGTAAACAATGGTTATCTGCTGCTGTGGAATGTAACAGGTGCATCTGTGATTGGTCCATCCTGGGTGTTTATGGTTGATGGCCAATGAAGGACTGAGTTCTCTGAGGCAGAGTTCTGTTGTGCATTCTATTCTATTCTATTCTTAGCATAGCAGCCTCTTGGAGAAACCTTCTCCCCTTTCCTTTCTCTTTCTAATATAATATAACATATACATATAATAAGATAATAAATCAAGCCTTCTGATGGAGTCAAGGCTCTCGTCTCTCTCTCATCCTCGAAACCCTCCTGAACACTACCACAGAGGTGGCAGCTCAAAGGTAGGGAACCTGGTAAGCTCAAAGGTAGGGAACCTGCTGCTCAAAGGTTGGTAACCTGCAGCTCAAAGGTAGGGAACCTGCAGCTTAGGGGTAGGGAACCTGGTAAGCTCAGAGGTAGGGAACCTGGTAAGCTCAAAGGTAGGGAACGCAAGCTCAGGGGTAGGGAGCCTGCCCTGGCAGGGTGGGTGAGGCAGCTGGAGGAGGAGGCTGGGCACCCTCCTTTACCTCAGGGTGCACACAGGGACAGCAGCCAGCACAGAGCAGTKTCACAGCAGCTTTTTGGGCAGGACCTGATTTCTCTGCTCGCACACACTCAGGCAAGGTCACAGAGGACAGTATGAACTTGTGGGCAAGTTCCTATCACTGTTCAGGGGTGCATTGARGTGACCAGTGGCACAAGGCCACACCCTGAATGCTGAGAATGAAATAAAAGCTGAAGYAGCAACTCATCCAGTGACCATCACCTCATTTTGCAATCCTTGATATTTGGCATGCTTCCAGTATACTGCATGACCTTACACCAGATACGTAGTTGTGTATTAATATCACAACACGTGAAAAAGAAGGCTCAATGAGGATGACCTAACCCATCTTTACTTTTTTATTTTATTTTTTGTTGCTGTATTTTTTGGAATTGTTCTGATTTTCAGCACAGTCTTTTACAGAAGCTAAATGCCAAAGCTCTATTTCAGTATACTTAGAGAAGAGGTTAACCTAGTACAAGTTGTGTGACTACGTATCTGTTTTGCCTCTTCTACCTAAAAATTTACCTTAATGAAGAATGAAGAGACTGTGGATCAGCTCAAAGTRGGAAATAGTAATTTAATTTTTTTTTCAACTGCAGAGCCTGCCTCTTTTTTCAATTTAAAAAAAAATCAAACCTAAAGCCCCAAATGTTTTCTTGCAATGAGTTTTGAGGGAGTGAGTTAATCTTGCTGTGTTATGGTTATTGGGGCAGATATTCTCTAGCTTTATTATTTAAATTTCCTCACAATGAGAGCTATAATAGACAAAAATAATGTCTGTAAATTATAGCTTAAAATTACTTCTACTTTGAATATGAATAGGGATCTAAAGGCTTTGTACAGAAAGTCTAATTTTTTGTCTACAGCTAGATATGCATCTCTCCCTTTTTGTGCTGGCAGACAGAGAATTGCTGCCAGAACCTGTCAAACTATGCAGCAAGAGCTGTAGCATCTCAGATCAGGGCCTGGACCCTGGGGAGGGCGCCTGTAAACTGAAAAGGCTCCTGTAAAGTTYTCAGTGGTAGTTAATGAAGCTGTATGCCCCTTGAGACAGAATTTGATRTTTTCACCACTCAGCCTGGCAGTCACAGCATTCTAAGAAGTAACTGTTGATTCAGCACAAATAAGGGACTTTAGAAATAGGTCAGTGGAACAAGCAGCAAGCTCTCTTTCCTTCTTTTATCTTCCTCACCACCCTGCAAAATCTGAGAACATCAGTTATGGGAACAAAAATACAGTTCTTAAAGAGGCCCCAAGGAAAGAGATATCATTACTTATTCAGGGTCTCACCCAGTAAACTTTCTGCTATTTTTTTTCTAATTTTATAAATGGAAACGTTTTTGGAAACTGTCAGTGATTGTGAAAATGTAAATAGAACAAATGCTAATAGTGTTGCTGTAACCTTTATGTCTTCTAGAAATCAGGCAGTTGCAAAGATTACACACCACATGTGAGACCCTAAATAGTGGGGGAAATGTAGTGGAGTTACTGCATTTTATCAGAGCATTCAGAGGGAATAGCTGTTTCCCAGGTTACACATGAAGTGTGATTTATTTTATGGAATGATTCTATAACTGAACAAGTCAATTTAAAATCTATATAGGACTTAAAGGATTTGTTTTCTCCCACTCTTAGCCAATCCCTTTATCAGTACAGGATCTCTGTTTTAAAGATTTTGTATGAACAGGGAAAAAGAGTTGCCATGGAATTTACTTTGAGGTAAATAATTATGTCCTCTGCAAGAACTGGAAAATCTCAGGCTGTGGGCAGTTCGGATGAGATCCTATGAGTCTGCCTATGCAATCTTGAATAAAAGGCACTTCTGTCCARCCATTTACTTATCTAAACTAATTTATATCTGTAAGATGATTCAGTCAAACAAGGACCATGCTATGGCTCTAGAGTGGAATGGGACATGTTAAAATGTGAATGGAATTCCTCTTGCTGGTTATGCATCTCTGCTGTGGGTATATTTCCTGAACATGTTCTCTGACTCTAATGCAGAGAAGGGCTTGCTAGATGCAGTGGTGCAATAGGATATTTTCTGGATGGAAATATTCTTTTTTTCTACCCCCTTTGTAAAAGCCAGAGGTAATCTAGGGCATTGGCTTTGGCCCTTCATATTTTGAACATTGTTCATGTCACTTTGGTGTGTAATGATCAAATACTTCAAACATTCACAATCATACCTAAATTTTCCATTGAAGGCTGAACAAGTTGAGTAAAACAAGTGTAAACTGGTAATGAATAAGGTCTCTTAAAAATCTCTGCTTTTCTTAGTGCCTGAGAACGTGATACATTCACGTTAATTAAAATTATGTTTATGTGCAGCTGATTCACATGATGTAAAAGCTGAAGGTTGTGAATTCATTTGGTTTATTACTATTATTTCCAATAGTTGCTTAATCTTCAATGAGGCAGGAAGGATTTTCTATTAACTCATGCCAGTACTAGTGCCATGAGTATGTTCTGAATAGGCAGCAGGGCTCATGTCTCCTACTTGGGCTTAAGTCCTAAGGATACCCAATGATAATTGATAATTCATRTCTGTAGACAAACATTTTGAAGCCTTTGACCTACAGAGCAACCCCTCATAATCTTTCCAAACATTGTATGWTCCCCATTGGAAGAGGATTACCATGATAAAATGTAAGAAAACTTCTGTAAACCAGGTAACAACAATCAGATAACTTGACAACAGCCTAGCAGTGAATTTAACCAGAGAATACTTGTAAGATGTGATCTGACATGATAACAACTAGAGCTCTGGGGAGCCATGGATGTGAGTCACCAGCCATGCATTCAGCACGATAGTCAGGAGGACAACAGGTCCTCTGTAGAGGAGGATCTGAAGTGGCAGGAGGTGTAAGTATTGTCTCCATTCACATTCTTGCTGATAGTTCAGGCATGAGTAGAGACTCTCTGAGAAGCAAGTGTGGTGGTTGGCTGTGAAATGTTGGTGTWAAAGGTGGAGGAGACAAATTAAGGGGGAAGAGAGGATGAACAASAAAACCTTACGTAGTGCTTTAAGTACATTGTGAGTGTACTTTATGTACACTTTAACAGCTATCCTTACTAAGAAGAAGCATTTAAAGAAGAGAGATAATAGCCATAAATCTTGAAATTATTCAAGTACTGCAGGTCGCAGACACTGAGTCACAGATGACAGGGAAGGATGTCACAGTCAGAAGTACGCAGCACTTGGGAATGTGGTTTTACTGGTGGGTTTGGCAGTGCTGGGCCAACAGCCGGGCTCGCTGATCTCTGAGCTCTTTTGTAATAYAGATAATTCTGTCATCCTGCGCCAGTCGCAGTTCTGACGAGTCTCACCTCAAAGGTTACTGAAGGCACGGCCAGGGGGCGCACACGGCCAGCGCCGCTCCCGCCCGAGGGCAGGGCGGGGCCCGAGGGAACGGGGGCGGGGTCCGAGCGCGCCGGGGGCGGGGTCCGAGCGCGCCGGGGGCGGGGTCCGAGGGAA